>JAOTOL010001495.1:0-230000 GCA_034440575.1 Imbricaverruca yamaguchii
ATCGGACCGCGTCCGCCCTGTGATCGGAGGAGGCGGGGTTGTGAGAGGGAGAGGGGGAGCAGGGAGCCCGCCCGCCGACACGGCGACGGCACGGCGGGCCAGAGCCGACCCGGCAGCCCCGGCGGCCGTCCCCGCAGACACGGCGACACGTGTCGGCCGCCGCTGCGCTCGACACCTCCGCCCGGCCGACCTGAGCTCGGATCAGATCGGCTACGGCGGCCTAGTCCGTGGCCCGGCCGTGCCGTCCGCCAGACGTCCTGCACGGACAGGAGCGTGGCCCCGGCCGGGCCATCCCGTCCACTGGACGATCCGCTGCACGGACAAGAGGAACCACACTCGACTTAGGACGGTGAACGTAGTGGCCGCTCGGAGAATGACGGCGAGACTGCTCGGCCGTTCAGTCCAGACGGGGCCGAGGCCCGCCCAGACGATCCAGACTGCTCGGCAGTTCAGTCCAGATGGGGCCGAGGCCCGTCCAGACGACTCGGACTGTTCGGCACGTTCGAGTCAACACCACCGAGTCAAATCCTTGAGCTGAGCCGCCGACACTGTTGGCCCGAGCTCGCGCGACTCGCGGCCGCTGACCCCAGCCGGGGTGACCGGGTATTGTTCAGCACACTGTGGCCGAACCGGGCGGCTCAGTCGTCCAGTGTGCCGCTGGCCAGGTCGGTCATGCGCGGAAACCGCATCTTCTTCTGGTCCAGCTGACCCTGGGCCCAGAGCAGCAGCTTGAGCAGGGTCTCCAGTCGTGTGATGGGGTCGGCTGAGCTCTCCTGGCGCAGAATCGCTGCGTTCAGCTCGCTCGCCACCTGGTGATAAAAATTGTAATTGTTAGTACGCCCGTCGACAAGTCTACGAAGACGTAAGGGTAGGTAAAAAACTGGCGCTGCAGGGTATTCTCACACAAATTGTAGGTGCCAGGTGTGAGGAAAAACTGCCACACTGTGCAAAAAAAAAGAAGAAAACGTGGTGTACGCCCGAATATTGTATGTCTACGGAAATTATTCATGTTATTTTATGTTGAACTTAACTGCGTTCGCCCTAAAGCCCGCTTAGCTGTGCTCGTATGAATCTAGCATATCCCACACCACATGTGTTTCTTTCTTCAGGCATTACGCGAGAGCAAATGCTATGGCTATTCTCGTGTTACAATTCACAAACCTGGTAGCGGGCACGTCCAAGCACGTCCGATCGGTACCAACCCTGAGGATTTGGCAGCACTCACGAAACTTTAATGAGGCGCAGGAAGTGAGTAAACAGAGCTATAGCATCCAAGGCGGGACGAAAGAAACAACAAGAACATACTTGCCCAAAATTAAATGTGAAAGTGTAAAGCTGAAATCACCCCCCACCCCACATCCACCACGCTTTCCGCACAATCGAACATACCGGGCGATGCCAGACGCTAGGGACGGCTTAATCCCACATCGCCTGCATATTATTACAGCGAGCCGCACAACTGAAGGAAATGTTGTCTGGGCACGCATTCGGTCCAGCAAAACTCAGCAGGCATGCTCTCGCCGCCGGTACCCTGTGTTAGTCAGCTGGTTGTTCGGGTTCAGGGGGCGCATCGGCTGTACTGGTCACATAACGCCTATTGCAAGCTTAGTCATGAAAACTCAGTAGTAAGATCACGATGGAAAAGCGGTGCGACGCTGAGATGCATTTTCCTGCGCACTGTCTCAGAACATCTCTTAGCAGTCAGCTGTTTAGGAATGCGCTGTGGTGCGATTGACAAGTGCTCCGATTAGCGCGGCCTTTTGTCTCGCTTTGTCCGTCATCATACCTGCACATTTGGCATGCCAGATGTCAGATGTATTCGCGTAAGATCCACTACAATGCTGGGTTTTCACTGATGCATGTCATGACTAAAACGTGGAATATATTAAGTGTGATAGCAACGCACAAAACCACGATCGTCAGTTACTGCACAGGCCTATATCAGGCTGGCCAGTGTGACACAACCGCAGGTCTCAGATTAGCTTGGCAAGCAGGTCATCGCGGATCGACCAGAGCCCATTCAGCGTGTCTATGCCCGGTGACACAAACGGCGCCTCCCTGCTTATGAGGGGATTTTCCAAAGGGTCCGGCGATCTGCGCGTCTTGTGTTGTGTATATGTCCCTGGCTGGCACGGTGCCGAACACCGTAGAGTCTACACGGGCCACCACAACCCAGGTGTAGAGTTTACACGGGCCACCACAACCCAGGTGTAGAGTCTACACGGGCCACCACACCCCAGGTGTAGAGTCTACACGGGCCACTACACCCCAGGTGTAGAGTCTACACGGGCCACTACACCCCAGGTGTAGAGTCTACACGGGCCACTACACCCCAGGTGTAGAGTCTACACGGGCCACCACAACCCAGGTGTAGAGTCTACACGGGCCACTACACCCCAGGTGTAGAGTCTACACGGGCCACCACACCCCAGGTATAGGGTCTACAGAGGCCACCACACCCCAGGTGTAGGGTCTACATGGGCCACCATACCCCAGACACAGGGTCTACATGGGCCACCACACCCCAGGTGTGGGGTCTACACGGGCCACCACACACCAGGTGTAGGGTCTACACAGGCTGCCACACACCAGGTGTAGGATATACACGGGCCACCACACCCCAGGTGTAGGGCCTACACGGGCTGCCACACCCCAGGTGTAGGGTCTACATGGGCCACCATACCCCAGGTGTAGGGTCTGCACAGGCCACCACACCCCAGGTGTAGGGTCTACACAGGCCACCACACCCCAGGTGTAGGGTCTACACGGGCCACAAAACCCCAGGTGTAGGGTCTACACAGGCCACCACACCCCAGGTGTAGGGTGTACATGGGCCACCACACCCCAGGTGTAGGGTCTACACAGGCCACCACACCCCAGGTGTAGGGTCTGCACAGGTAACCATACCCCAGGTGTGGGGTCTACACGGGCCACTACACCCCAGGTGTAGGGTCTACACAGGCCACCACACCCCAGGTGTAAGGTCTACACAGGCTGCCACACCCCAGGTATAGGGTCTACACGGCCACCGTACCACAGACACAGGGTCTACACGGGCCACCATACCCAAGACACAGGGTCTACACGGCCACCGTACCACAGACACAGGGTCTGCATGGGCCACCACACCCCAGGTGTGGGGTCTACACGGGCCACCACACACCAGGTGTAGGGTCTACACAGGCTGCCACACACCAGGTGTAGGATATACACGGGCCACCACACCCCAGGTGTAGGGCCTACACGGGCTGCCACACCCCAGGTGTAGGGTCTACACAGGCCACCATACCCCAGGTGTAGGGTCTACACGGGCCACCATACCCCAGGTGTAGGGTCTACACAGGCCACCATACCCCAGGTGTAGGGTCTGCACAGGCCACCACACCCCAGGTGTAGGGTCTACACAGGCCACCACACCCCAGGTGTAGGGCCTACACGGGCTGCCACACCCCAGGTGTAGGGTCTACATGGGCCACCATACCCCAGGTGTAGGGTCTGCACAGGCCACCACACCCCAGGTGTAGGGTCTACACAGGCCACCACACCCCAGGTGTAGGGCCTACACGGGCTGCCACACCCCAGGTGTAGGGTCTACATGGGCCACCATACCCCAGGTGTAGGGTCTACACAGGCCACCACACCCCAGGTGTAGGGTCTACACAGGCCACCACACCCCAGGTGTAGGGGGCCTACACGGGCTGCCACACCCCAGGTGTAGGGTCACCATGGGCCACCATACCCCCAGGTATAGGGTCTACACAGGCTGCCACACCCCAGGTATAGGGTCTACACGGCCACCGTACCACAGACACAGGGTCTACACGGGCCACCATACCCAAGACACAGGGTCTACACGGCCACCGTACCCCAGGTGTAGGGCCTACACGGCCACCGTACCACAGACACAGGTCTGCATGGGCCACCACACCCCAGGTGTGGGGTCTCCACAGGCTGCCACACCCCAGGTATAGGGTCTACACGGCCACCGTACCACAGACACAGGGTCTACATGGGCCACCACACCCCAGGTGTGGGGTCTACAGGGCCACCATACCCCAGGTGTGGGGTCTACACAGGCCACCACACCCCCAGGTGTGGGGTCTACACGGGCCACCATACCCCAGGTGTGGGGTCTACACAGGCCACCACACCCCCAGGTGTGGGGTCTACACAAGGCCACCACACCCCAGGTGTGGGGTCTACATGGGCCACCATCCCCAGGTGTGGGGTCTACACAGGCCACCACACCCCAGGTGTGGGGTCTACACGGCCACCATACCCCAGGGTGTGGGTCTACACAGGCCACCACACCCCAGGTGTGGGGTCTACATGGGCCACCATACCCCAGGTGTGGGGTCTACACAGGCCACCACACCCCAGGTGTGGGGTCTACACGGGCCACCATACCCCAGGTGTGGGGTCTACACAGGCCACCACACCCCAGGTGTGGGGTCTACACGGGCCACCATACCCCAGGTGTAGGGTCTACACAGGCCACCACACCCCAGGTGTGGGGTCTACACAGGCCACCATACCCCAGGTGTGGGGTCTACACAGGCCACCACACCCCAGGTGTAGGGTCTACACAGGCCACCACACCCCAGGTGTAAGGTCTACACAGGCTGCCACACCCCAGGTATAGGGTCTACACGGCCACCGTACCACAGACACAGGGTCTGCATGGGCCACCACACCCCAGGTGTGGGGTCTACACGGGCCACCACACACCAGGTGTAGGGTCTACACAGGCTGCCACACACCAGGTGTAGGATATACACGGGCCACCACACCCCAGGTGTAGGGCCTACACGGGCTGCCACACCCCAGGTGTAGGGTCTACACAGGCCACCATACCCCAGGTGTAGGGTCTACACGGGCCACCATACCCCAGGTGTAGGGTCTACACAGGCCACCATACCCCAGGTGTAGGGTCTGCACAGGCCACCACACCCCAGGTGTAGGGTCTACACAGGCCACCACACCCCAGGTGTAGGGTCTACATGGGCCACCATACCCCAGGTGTAGGGTCTGCACAGGCCACCACACCCCAGGTGTAGGGTCTACACAGGCCACCACACCCCAGGTGTAGGGCCTACACGGGCTGCCACACCCCAGGTGTAGGGTCTACATGGGCCACCATACCCCAGGTGTAGGGTCTGCACAGGCCACCACACCCCCAGGTGTAGGGTCTCACAGGCCACCACACCCCAGGTGTAGGGCCTACACGGGCTGCCACACCCCAGGTGTAGGGTCTACATGGGCCACCATACCCCAGGTATAGGGTCTACACAGGCTGCCACACCCCAGGTATAGGGTCTACACGGCCACCGTACCACAGACACAGGGTCTACACGGGCCACCATACCCAAGACACAGGGTCTACACGGCCACCGTACCCCAGGTGTAGGGCCTACACGGCCACCGTACCACAGACACAGGTCTGCATGGGCCACCACACCCCAGGTGTGGGGTCTACACAGGCTGCCACACCCCAGGTATAGGGTCTACACGGCCACCGTACCACAGACACAGGGTCTACATGGGCCACCACACCCCAGGTGTGGGGTCTACACGGGCCACCATACCCCAGGTGTGGGGTCTACACAGGCCACCACACCCCAGGTGTGGGGTCTACACGGGCCACCATACCCCAGGTGTGGGGTCTACACAGGCCACCACACCCCAGGTGTGGGGTCTACACGGGCCACCATACCCCAGGTGTAGGGCCTACACGGCCACCGTACCCCAGGTGTAGGGTCTACACAGGCCACCACACCCCAGGTGTAAGGTCTACACAGGCTGCCACACCCCAGGTATAGGGTCTACACGGCCACCGTACCACAGACACAGGGTCTACACGGGCCACCATACCCAAGACACAGGGTCTACACGGCCACCGTACCACAGACACAGGGTCTGCATGGGCCACCACACCCCAGGTGTGGGGTCTACACGGGCCACCACACACCAGGTGTAGGGTCTACACAGGCTGCCACACACCAGGTGTAGGATATACACGGGCCACCACACCCCAGGTGTAGGGCCTACACGGGCTGCCACACCCCAGGTGTAGGGTCTACACAGGCCACCATACCCCAGGTGTAGGGTCTACACGGGCCACCATACCCCAGGTGTAGGGTCTACACAGGCCACCATACCCCAGGTGTAGGGTCTGCACAGGCCACCACACCCCAGGTGTAGGGTCTACACAGGCCACCACACCCCAGGTGTAGGGCCTACACGGGCTGCCACACCCCAGGTGTAGGGTCTACATGGGCCACCATACCCCAGGTGTAGGGTCTGCACAGGCCACCACACCCCAGGTGTAGGGTCTACACAGGCCACCACACCCCAGGTGTAGGGCCTACACGGGCTGCCACACCCCAGGTGTAGGGTCTACATGGGCCACCATACCCCAGGTGTAGGGTCTGCACAGGCCACCACACCCCAGGTGTAGGGTCTACACAGGCCACCACACCCCAGGTGTAGGGCCTACACGGGCTGCCACACCCCAGGTGTAGGGTCTACATGGGCCACCATACCCCAGGTATAGGGTCTACACAGGCTGCCACACCCCAGGTATAGGGTCTACACGGCCACCGTACCACAGACACAGGGTCTACATGGGCCACCATACCCAAGACACAGGGTCTACACGGCCACCGTACCCCAGGTGTAGGGCCTACACGGCCACCGTACCACAGACACAGGTCTGCATGGGCCACCACACCCCAGGTGTGGGGTCTACACAGGCTGCCACACCCCAGGTATAGGGTCTACACGGCCACCGTACCACAGACACAGGGTCTACACAGGCCACCATACCCCAGGTGTGGGGTCTACACAGGCCACCACACCCCAGGTGTGGGGTCTACACGGGCCACCATACCCCAGGTGTGGGGTCTACACAGGCCACCACACCCCAGGTGTGGGGTCTACACGGGCCACCATACCCCAGGTGTGGGGTCTACACGGGCCACCATACCCCAGGTGTAGGGCCTACACGGCCACCGTACCCCAGGTGTAGGGCCTACACGGCCACCGTACCCCAGACACAGGGTCTGCATGGGCCACCACACCCCAGGTGTGGGGTCTACACAGGCCACCACACCCCAGGTGTGGGGTCTACACAGGCCACCACACCCCAGGTGTGGGGTCTACACAGGCTGCCACACACCAGGTGTAGGATATACACGGGCGTCACGCCGGCAGCCTGAGCTCGCAGCGCCCCTGGGCACTATGTATATCGATGTATGTATGTATATCCGCCACGGTCAGACTCATACCGACAGGCCAGCCCGTTGGCAGATCACGGATCACAGGTGGGAAGTGAAACGTGAATGATCATTTGGGCTTCAGGGTGCATCTGGGTGCTTCTGGGTGCTGCAGGGTGCTTCTGGTTATGTAGTACACAAAGGCGAAAGGTCAGATAGTTGAGGAGAGTTGCACGGATGAGCATGTTGCCGACATGTCGCAGGCGCATTGTAAGCGACTTGTCCGCCGGGAGTTTAGGGCTGCATCGACTGCAGTGGTGAGGCAGCTCCTGTCCACCGGCAGAATTAGACGAGTGCCAGCCAAAGGGCGCCGCAGGTGCCAGATGATCCCAGTGAAGGCAGTGCCGCATTGGCGGCCAGACGCAGCCTGGGGACCCACCTTCTGTCGATGTGACGCGTTCAGCAGGTCACCGAACGGGCAGCTGGCCGGGTCGTCGAACGCCAGCAGCGCGAGCGTCCGCTCCAGCTCGGCCAGCACGTCCGTGTTCTCCTCGCCCCGCTCGGCCAGACTCTGCTGGGCGAAGCTGCCCGGTCGGCCGGCGTCAGCGCGTACACAAGCACAGCAGCACACACCGACACACACCGCACGACGAGGAAAAGAGCCATGCAACCTCTTTCGCTACATCTATCTCTATATCTAACTGCCTGTCCATTTCTAATTCTCCCCAACTATCTCTGCCTGTCGGTCCCACTCTCCTTCTCTCACGGGCTCTTCATCCCATCCAACTCAACTGGGCACCTCTCTGCCAGCTTCGTCTCAGTGGCTCCCTCGCCCCTGCTGAGCACCTCTCCAACCTCACCTGAGCACCTCTCCAACCTCACCTGAGCACCTCTCCAGCCTCACCTGAGCACCTCTCCAACCTCACCTGAGCACCTCTCCAACCTCACCTGAGCACCTCTCCTGCCTCACCTGAGCACCTCTCCAACCTCACCTGAGCACCTCCCCACTCCTCCTGAGCGCCTCTCCAACCTCACCTGAGCACCTCTCCAACCTCACCTGAGCACCTCTCCAGCCTCACCTGAGCACCTCTCCAACCTCACCTGAGCACCTCTCCAGCCTCACCTGAGCACCTCTCCAACCTCACCTGAGCACCTCCCCACTCCTCCTGAGCACCTCTCCAACCTCACCTGAGCACCTCTCCAGCCTCACCTGAGCACCTCTCCAACCTCACCTGAGCACCTCTCCAGCCTCACCTGAGCACCTCCCCACTCCTCCTGAGCACTTCTCTAACCTCACCTGAGCACCTCTCTAACCTCACCTGAGCACTTCTCTAACCTCACCTGAGCACCTCTCCTGCCTCACCTGAGCACCTCTCCAACCTCACCTGAGCACCTCCCCACTCCTCCTGAGCGCCTCTCCAACCTCACCTGAGCACCTCTCTAACCTCACCTGAGCACCTCTTTAACCTCACCTGAGCACCTCTCTAACCTCACCTGAGCGCCTCTCCAACCTCACCTGAGCACCTCTCTAACCTCACCTGAGCACTTCTCTAACCTCACCTGAGCGCCTCTCCAGCCTCACCTGAGCACCTCTTTAACCTCACCTGAGCACCTCTCTAACCTCACCTGAGCGCCTCTCCAGCCTCACCTGAGCACCTCTCCAACCTCACCTGAGCACCTCTCTAACCTCACCTGAGCACTTCTCTAACCTCACCTGAGCGCCTCTCCAGCCTCACCTGAGCACCTCTTTAACCTCACCTGAGCACCTCTTTAACCTCACCTGAGCACTTCTCTAACCTCACCTGAGCGCCTCTCCAGCCTCACCTGAGCACCTCTTTAACCTCACCTGAGCACCTCTCTAACCTCACCTGAGCGCCTCCTCCACACGGCCATCGCGGATCAATTCGATCAGGTGCTGCTGCTGCAGATGGAAGTAGAGGTAGCGGTCGCTGTCGAGCAGCTCCGGGTGCAGCTTGTTCACCACGTCGGTCGCGTCAGAAATGCGACCCTCCCGGATGGCGTCCCGGATCCTGACAGACGGCGGCACACAGCATCTCGTGAACACCACGGCTGCCGAAGCACCATCTTGAGAAATGAAACTTTTGAAACGAAGTTGCCAGTGAGTCAATTGCGACATTTCCCAAGGATTATACACGTGTTTACGGAAGCGTCGCTGATCACACGCCTTTGCTATCAACTTCGCATTCAAACTAAAACACTGGAGAACTAAAGGACAGTTGTTTGCTTTCATCAAACATGTGAAATTCAGTATCTTTCATTCACAGTTGCAAGAATAGGTCACCGAGATAGCGAAGGTACATATATTCACTCATACATTAAATTAGTGCATGACCTCCGGTCGCACACATCACCTCTATCTATCTCATCACCTCCCCCACTCTCCTAACACCCTCACGGGGGAATATTTTAAAAAAAAATAAAAAAAATAGCATTGCAAAATGATGATGGAATGCTCAGAGCTCCTCCCATCGACTAGCCAAAACGAGTCCAGACCTCCACACTGGTGATGGCGAGTGGTGTGCGGTGCGGTAACAAGAATCAATACAAACGATGGGACTTTGGGATTCAATGCGCAACAACGTGGCCTTTCACAAATTGTGTGAACTAGGGAGAAGACAGTTGGCTAGGACGCACTGGACAACTATTATCCGTCTCATTACTTGATCCATTCATATGCTCCCGAATGTACCACCTTCCATGGATACCATCTGGTCTGCTGCCTTCTTGCGGGCTGGGACATCACACCAGGCGCAAGCTGGTCCAAAACCGCGGGCTTCTGAGATTGAAACCAATGAACTTACCGTCCGCCTGAGCGAGCTCCGTCTGTACCCGACACCCGACCAACGAGTCCGACCCGACACACCCGACCAACGAGTCCGACCCGACCAACGAGACCGACCGGACACCCGACCAACGAGTTCGACCCGACACCCGACCAACGAGTCCGACCCGACCAACGAGACCGACCCGACACCCGACCAACGAATCCGACCCGACACCCGACCAACGAGACCGACCCGACACCCGACCAACGAGTCCGACCCGACACCCGACCAACGAGTCCGACCCGACCAACGAGACCGACCCGACACCCGACTAACGAGTCCGACCCGACACCCGACCAATGAGTCCGACCCGACACCCGACCAACGAGTCCGACCCGACACCCGACCAACGAGTCCGACCCGACACCCGACCAACGAGTCCGACCCGACACCCGACCAACGAGTCCGACCCGACCAACGAGACCGACCCGACACCCGACCAACGAGTCCGACCCGACACCCGACCAACGAGTCCGACCCGACACCCGACCAACGAGTCCGACCCGACCAACGAGTCCGACCCGACACCCGACCAACGAGACCGACCCGACACCCGACTAACGAGTCCGACCCGACACCCGACCAATGAGTCCGACCCGACACCGACCAACGAGTCCGACCCGACACACCCGACCAACGAGTCCGACCCGACCAACGAGACCGACCCGACACCCGACCAACGAGTCCGACCCGACACCCGACCAACGAGTCCGACCCGACACACCCGACCAACGAGTCCGACCCGACCAACGAGTCCGACCCGACACCCGACCAACGAGTCCGACCCGACACCCGACCAACGAGTCCGACCCGACGTCCGATCAGACTGACGAGGACAGTGAAGCAGGGAGACGGTGGGCGCGCCCACTACGCCAGCCTACCGTATGCGGTCATCCAGAGAGGACAGGTCGACGGCTGACGCCACGCCCGACTCCTGGGAAAACTTCTCGGCCGCCTCCTTAAAGCCCTCTGAAAACGGACAGCACGCGCCCATAACAGCGGTCCTTCACACAGCGACAGGCCAGTCACACAGATCCCTGCATGAAGCGACAACCCAGTAACACGTGCCCTAAACAGCGAGACGCCAGTCACGCAGACCCCACACCCTATAGCGACACACCAGTCACACAGACCCCCACCTCATAGCAACATCCAGTCACACAGACTCCCTCATAGCGACACACCAGCCACACAGACCTTCCTCGTGGGCAGACGGTGGTACCTCTGACCGGATCTACTAGTGCCTCGCTCCGAAAACCGTCATCAGTGTTAACATTCTCTGCTGAGTCCATCAATGTCCAACTACACGGTTGGCCCTGACGTTAGCTACCGCTGGCTCTCAAATCGCACGATTCATTCAATGAGAATGCTGCATGCCAGTTTTTAAAAAATTGTACATGCTGTTGTGGTCGTGGCCGAAGCACCATTCGGACGCCCATGCTCCACCGTAACCTGCTGAACATCAGACTACCGGGTCAACGCCCAAGCAATGGAGCCACGGGTCGGAGGACGTTCGATGAAAATGCAAGCGGGGAAAAGTTAAAGATACGAGGCTCGCCTCGATGTTAACGAGCTCGATGTTAAATCCAGGGGATATTCAATGGAATGGTATCAGCCATTAAGGACACAACGACCCACCTAATATTACACAAAACGCCACTGCCGATCCAGTAAATGTGAGGGGGAGCAGACCACTTAGTGATGCTACGTTGCGTCAGTCGTCAATAGTGATGCAGTGCCAGAACCGTTTGCCGGTTAGATTCAGTGAAAAAGTCATGTTGGCTGCATCCTTGGTGGCCATTGGCTGTACTCAGTCAGCCTCACCAGTTACTTAACCAGTGTCACAAGTGCACCTGTCAGTCACTAACGCACTGCACCAATCGCTGGCGAACACCAACAGCAGATGCACCAGCAATGGTACCATTGCCCAGTAGCCTCACCCATTACCACCATACAGTACATTAATGGCCGGCATAATCCCCTGTAATCAGCCACCACAGATGTACAGTACCAGCCACCGGTACACACACACACACGCACACGCACACGCACACGCACACGCACACGCACACGCACACGCACACGCACACGCACACGCACACGCACACGCACACCGCACACGCACACGCACACACCACGCACCGCACACGCACACGCACACGCACACGCACACGCACACGCACACGCACACGCACACGCACGCACGCACACGCACACACACACACACACACACACACACACACACACACACACACACACACACACACACACACACACACACACACACACACACACACACACACACACACACACACACACACACACACACACACAAGTGAGACCCGAACCCACAATCTTTCGATTGTGAGACAGGCAACTACCTACCCCTCGACCACGCGATCCTCATCTTACGCGAGCGCACCCTCGCCCCTGACCAGCGGCAGACTCACCGGTCACCAGGTAGTTCATGATGAGCCGGTTCATGTCGGAGCGACTGACCGCTCGTCCCCCTGACCAGCGGCAGACTCACCGGTCACCAGGTAGTTCATGATGAGCCGGTTCATGTCGGAGCGACTGACCGCTCGTCCCGCTGACCAGCGGCAGACTCACCGGTCACCGGTGTTCATGATGAGCCGGTTCATGTCGGAGCGACTGACCGCTCGTCCCCTGACCAGCGGCAGACTCACCGGTCACCAGGTAGTTCATGATGAGCCGGTTCTGTCGGAGCGACTGACGCCCCCCCCGCTCCACTCCTCCTTGGACGAGCTGCAGCTCTCGCTGTGCTTATTCATCCCGCTGCGGCAGCAGTCGGCCGGTCACCGCACCAGTGCGCCAGTGGAGACCAGGATAGGGACGAGGGTGGCGATGCCGGTGAGGATGGGGCTGGAGATGCGGGCGGAGATGTGGTTGAAGGTAGGGAGAAGCACCGGTGGACGGCTCTAGCTGACAGGCCGATACATCACCATTACTGAAGAAACTCCGTATATATTAATTATTTGGGCTTAAGGGCGCGCCGACTACGAGGTCATTTAGCGCCCGGGAGAAATCTCTTAAATCCAGTTAAAAAACATATATTCTGAAGCTGAAAGATTTCTTGCTCATGCATCCCAAAAGGTATTTTCTTGAGATGCTGTATTATACCAACATAAAACAAATACACTAAGAAAACAAAGACAAATCACAGAAGACAACCACAACCAAATGGTTGCATGGGAACCCAATGTAGTACATCTCATCTGTAGTATGCATCTCTTCCAAACTGGCAACTAGAGTTCTATTACTTCTCTTATGAAGGGTCCTCAAGTGCTAACTTGAACAATCCGCAGACAATGTAGGTTCCCACGGTTCAAATTTATGCATAGGTAAGTTGGGATGGACAGTGTTATTTACAGTAGTTGCTAGCGGATTACGGAACAATTCTTATCTTGAATATTTGTGTACAAAGTGAACAAGCCGAAAATGGCGCATACGATTTGTGCCTTCTTCAGCTCATGAAAAAAAAACATCACGTCAAAAACAATTTCGCATTGAGAAAAACATGACCTCAACAGATAATTGGAGCGACTTAGCACTGCATCCCTGTGCAAGGCAGTGCTAGATTTGCAACTCCAGGACAATACAAAGGGAGGCACAGTTGGCTGACAGCCTGTGGAATGTCTGCCGCCACTACCGAAACGGCGCCGCATTCGGAGCCAGACGAGGGTGATTACCCAGCAGTGTCAGCTGATGCAAAAGGCATCTCACTGCTTTGCATATGTAACTAACGGTCGAGAAAAACAGTGGTCTTGGGCCCGACATAAACTTAAGCCAAAAGGGAACAGCTTATGGCACTGGAAACAGAAAACAGTGGCCTCGAGTCTGACAGAAACTTCAACCAAAAGGGAACGGCACATTGCGCTCGCTGCTAGAAACTTAAAACTGGTCACAGCAAATCTGAGGCCCAGCCAAGCGTCATGGGAGCAACCACAGCAGGCACAGAATCGGTGGGACAACGTGTTGCAAGATGAGACCACGGAGGTCGAAGTAGCAATGGGGTTAGTAGTCCTGCACACGTCAATTCAAGTCACGTAATAACTTGGCCACCACACATGCGTTCTGAGACAGTAGTAGCCCGGCCACTTTCATAACGAAGTCGCTCGTGGTAGAGCTGGGAATAAATAGCACGTCCACATTCCTATCTCAAAACATTGCGAGATTAATAGCATTCCGAGTCGCACAGTCACTAAGCATGAAGTTCATCGATGGCAGAGTTCATAACTATTCTGGGGCGTTTACAATCGATGAGATTCACATCTAGCAAAACAGATCCCATCACAACAATACCTGTCAGGATGTCATGACGTCACTCGGGTGGGACGTGGCGAGTATGGAATCCCAACGGCCGGGCGCAAATAGGCCAGGCCCAACAACAAACCGTATCGAGCCAAGCCAAGTCGAGATTAACGAAATGCTGATCAAGGTGTACGAAAGATACTTCATCGGTCAGGCGCACGACGATGAGACTGCTCCCTTGACATAACACAAGATGTGCATGACGGTGGTGCGATTCAACACGAGATGCCACGATATTCCATTTCAATACGAGATCAAGACGAGATTACACTCGCATTTAAAACAGGGGAGAAAAGCATTATAAACAAAACATTAATTACCTTGCAGCTAGCAGACGGTCTAAAAAACGTCCAGAGCCAAAACTCCACACCAACCACCCTGTCTCAATGAATGACCTCAGGAATGGGCATGAAGGAAAGGCACCGGATGCACAGCCGCAGCTCGATAATGGCGAGACATGGCGCCTCCCGCACCACGCTATCTATGAATCACAAGAAGAACTATCAGACACAAGTAGTTTTTGACTGCTCAAGTCACCACCAACGAGTGTGTCAACTCCAAAGAAAGGCGTTGTAGTGGCAGTGATGGACGAAATAATACCGAGGAACCAGTGACTACAATGCTGGCAGTAGTTACCCATCAAGAAGGTGACATGTTTGACAAGCTTGGTTCATCTTGCACAAAATAGTCAATGATGAAAATGTCTGTTACAAGGCTCATTCTCATTGCATCTGATACATTATGTGTGTTTAAAGGCAAGCCTACGACAACGTCACCTGGCACCCAGCACTTTCAAGCACCCAGTGTCACATAGCCCTGTATCACATTTCTCTTGGACCATCATATCCCTACTCACCTGTTCTTTGACATGACCAGACAGGAGACCAGTTTGTACACTTATATTCAGCTTGATCTTGGCTGAACTTCAAGATGCACAATCTGAGGAAGGGTGAAGCATTAATAATGCAGCAGTCCGGAGTGAAAATTCTACATGGTGGCTTCCAGAGAATCGATTGAATCATTTGTGAATGGTCACTGTTCATGCCAATTCATTTGTGAAAACTTGATCAGGCAACTGTACCATTTTTGTCATGACATTGGAGTTGTCTGCAAAACCAAGGGACCAAAATCTGCTTCAGTAACTACCTAGCTGTTGCTCCAGATAGGGTTGAAGGGCAGCATCCTATAGGTCACTTCTGCCATTACCCCTTCCATTATTTAACATCTTAGTCATGTTTCACCCATCCACAAGCTGTCAAATATCAGCATAAGGCACCATTATCAGCAGTGAACAGGCGAGGGCAGGAAGCTACCAGGCTGTGGAGCTCCCATTCACCAGGTGCATGATTTGGCTTCAAACTACAAGAGGAAATTAACAGACCAACCACAATCACACTCTCTGGACAGCATGTAAAGGCATGCATCATACCTCAAGCAATGAAACTTAATGTACAACACAAAACTGTCAGAGTAGAACAGGTGTCATACTGTGTCATGGTCCTGATGACCTACAGGAATCCTGCTTAGTTTGTACCACAACAGTAAGATGAGATGTAGCACTGGCATGATATTGTACCATAAAAAGCATAGTATGCCCTTCTTGGGAACAAAGAACTAATGCAAGGTAATTTTCGCTATAGAAGTGATCAGTAATCAAGCATTTAATGAAAAAGTCAACCAAAAAATGGATGCTTAAATTTACTTGACTAACTTCCAAACTCAAATATTCCTCTAGCCCTTAAGTGTTAAAATGCATCTCACAGGGCATTTTTAATTGCAAGGCCTGCTGCCACAACAACTAGCATTCTAGATGGGTTGTTAGCTTGTCATTCAGACTTAAAGGGTACATCAACCACAATGGTCATATAACACCATTATATGGTATGCATTCCAGAATAGCCTAAAGAATAAAATCCTGCACAGAGTGAATCATCTAGGTACCTTGGTAGGTAGGTACTGATGCAGGGCTACAACCAGCTGTGGTGCAAAACACAGGCAAGGTGCAATCTTAGGCTGTACGGGTGGACATCGGTAGCAGAGCCATACAATCTTCTATCAAATCACAAATACTTCAAAGGAAACACCTAGGTATTATCCAGACTGCAAAGTATGGCAAACAGCTAGATTAGGAGCACCAGTCACAGAAAATATCAGCATAGAAATGCACTGGGAGGATAAATCTGCACCAGGGAGATCAAATGCATGCACCAAAAGCATAAAGGAAGAAAATTAAAGTGCTTAAAGCAAGGGCATTTACTAGATAAACATATCTTTCACATAACATCAATACAAAAAGTGCCCATATCACATAGTTGAAGCACCAAGAGCCACATACTTCCAACCCTGCTATTTTAAGCTGCATGGGCCAGTGAACTGAATGTGGCAGCAGGATATTTTTTGCAACATAAAGTTTAGAGTATCATTGCAGTTAATGATATTTACAAGGCAAGCTTTACTCACATTTTCCCTTCATGAACCAAACAAAATTAGTTAGGTTTGGATAGGCCTTTGTTTTAGTTGGACAAATTGTCCTACAAAACTTGTTTGGATATTCTAATGAATATCTTCTTTTTTTAAATCCAGCTTAGTTAGGCTAGGTCAGGTTTTGTTTATTTGTTTAGCTCTAGGGCACTGGCAGCTAATGCCAGGGTAGGAAAGCTCTACCAAGAGCTAGGTTTTACATTTGTAGATGAGTGGAGCAGGTTTTATGCATCGTGGGACCTCTATCAGAGGGATGGCCTGCACTTTTCTGAGAAGGGGGTCCATGTGTTAGGCAAAGTATACGAGCACGTCCTTCAGGGAAACTAGGAAATGGGGTGGGGAGGGATGAAATTGCATTGCCAACTCAGGAATATTCCAATAGTGTCAGCCAAGGCAATAGAACCTCAAAGTCTGCAAATAGGGACAGCAGCAACTCAAGGGGACAGAGTTATAGTTCATCTAGTGATAGAGGGACTCCCCAATATGAGGGAGCCAAGGGTGGTTATGGAGCATTTGTTAAGTGTATGATGTTTAATGCTCAGGGTATCCGTTCCAAATTTGATGAGTTCAAGTGTTATGTTGCTGAGGAGGAACCAGATTTTGTTTACATTACGGAGGCATGGGTCAGTGAAGGGTATTTTGGAGATAACTTACAGGACTATGAGATCCAGGGATACAATATGTTTTCGTGCAATAGGGGTCCAGCAATGAAAGGGGGTGGTGTAATGCTCTATATAAATAGCTTATTCAGTTCTCAAAAAATAGCAGGTGGAGATAAAAATGTGTCTGTGGAGTCCATTTGGCTTGATGTCACTGTGGGAAAAGGCAACAGCAATACTCTTAGGATAGGAGCTTTCTACCGATCAGGAACCCTGCCACATTCTCAGCAACTGGAGCTTGACAAGCTGATTTGTGAGGAAATCAGTAGAAACTTTAAGAGGAAGTGCCTTATTCTTGGTGACTTTAATCTAAAAGGTTATGAAAATGCTGGTGTTGGCTCCCCATCATGCAAAATGTTCAGGAAATGCCTTGAAGAGGACCTGTTCTTACACCAGTTTGTATCGGAACCTACCAGGCATGGTTCATTCTTGGACCTTGTATTCTCGGATTTAAGTAACTTGGTTCAAGACTTGACTGTAGGCGAAACTCTGGGAAAAAGTGACCATAACATAGTTAGATTCAAGGTACATGTAGGGGAAATTATCAAGGATAATTTGGTAAAGGTCCCAAATTTCAACAGAGCAGACTTTAACGGCATGAGAGCGGCTTTAAGTGCCATCAGATGGGAAGAAGAATTCTCCAATTTAAATGCCTGTGAAATGTGGGAAAAGTTCAAATCTTACTTAAAGGAAACTCAGATTAGACATGTCCCCCAAAAGCAAAGACGCAAAAGAAGGGTAGGAAAGCCAGCATGGCTTACACCAGACGTGATAAAAGCAATTAAGGCTAAGAAAACTGCATCTAGAGTTTTTAAAGAAGCCTCAAATGTCATTAATCTAAAGGCATATTGAAAAGCTAGAGACACTGTGAAGCAAAAAACCAGAGCAGCAAAGTGAGCAAAGGAACTGGATTTAGCTAGAAACTGTAATGGGGACAGTAAAAAGTTCTTTAGTTTCTACAAGCTGAGTAAAGTTTCTAGCACAATTGGTCCACTGGAAGTAAACGGGACTACATTGGGTGAGGATAGTAAGATGGTTGAGGAGCTGAGCAAGCAGTTCAAATCAGTGTTTACATTGGAAGATATGACCAATCTGCCGACCGTACACCATAGTTCAGTTACATGGGATCTGACAATGATGTTGATGATGTCTGACATTGATAGTGATGTTGTTTACAATCATATCAGGAAAATAAAGCCAAATAAGGCAGCAGTACCTGATGAAATTTATGCTAGGGTGTTGCGGGAAACCGAAAAGGAACTGGCATTTCCACTTAGTATAATATTTTGTAGATCAGTTTCACATAATGAAATTCCAACCGATTGGAAAAGGGCAAATGTAGTTCCTATTTTCAAGAAAGGAGAAAGAGGGAAAGTTGAAAACTATAGGCCAATAAGTCTCACATCCCTAGTCTGCAAGGTACTCGAATCAATTATCAAGGACAGAATAGTTAGTTATCTGGAAGGTAGCAGATTGATTCAAGATACTCAACATGGGTTTAGAAAAGGACGATCGTGTCTTACAAACCTCTTGGACTTTTTGAACTTCGCCTGCCACAGAACAATTTGATCAGGGAATCAGGTTGATGTAGCATATCTTGACTTTAGTAAGGCCTTTGACAAGGTACCCCATAAACGGTTAATGACAGTTCGTCCCATGGTATTGCGTGCATCTTAAATGGATGACTTTGGCTTTAGATAGACAGCAAGAGTGATGCTAAATGGTACAAGTCATCATGGCAAAATGTTCTTAGTGGAGTCCCCCAGGGGTCAGTACTAGGCTTACTGTTCATTATATTTGTAAATAACATTAAAGTGGCCTAAGCGTAAAGTTTGAAATTTGCGATGATTTGAAGGTCTTTAGGGCAATAACAGGTCAGGATGAGCATATCTCGAAAGACTTAGACAAACTTGTGAAGTGGTCCGAAGAATGGCAAATGAAATTTAACTTTGTTAAGTGCAAAATCATGCATGTAGGTAAGCAGCATATGAAGGCTCCATACTTGATGGGTGGCCAAGTGCTATCAGTGACTCAACAGAAGGATTTAGGTGTTATTCTAAACACAAAATTGGGGGCATCAGAACAGACCAAGGAAGCCAGGAAGAAGGCACTGAGAATGCTCAGGGCAATAAATAGGAATGTATCATACAGAAGTGAGGAAGTGATCAGGAAGCTTTACTGTGCATACGTCAGGCCACATTTGGAATACTGCATCCAAGCTTGGTCTCCTAGCTATGAAAAAGATTGTTGGCTTTTAGAGAGAGTACAAAAGAGGGCTACAAAAATGGTTAATGGCATAAGCAACCTGGCATATGAGGAAAGATTGAAGAAATTGAATATGTTTTCACTTAGATATAGAAGGCTGAGAGGAGTTCTCATCGAGGTCTTTAAATTTGTCAATGGTCTGGAGAGGGGATACCTTGGGGAAATGTTTGAATTTAACAGAAATGATGCAATTAGAGGTCATAAATTCAAAATTCAAATTAACCACAGCAGAACAAGGTTAAGGCAAACTTTCTTCACCAACAGGGTAGTGGAACACTGGAACCAGCTGCCAGAAAACATCATCAGTAGCAGCACATTGAACATCTTTAAAAACAGCATAGACAATCATTATAAGAATAGAGGGCTTGCTTTTCAGTATTACAGGGAGGGCTGATTGGCAGATTTGGTGGGCAACTGGTTTAGTGTACAGAGTGCAACCAAGAAGGGCCCTTGTGGCTCATAGTTGCACTAATCTTTTATGTCTTTATGTTTATGTCTTTATGTTTATGTCTTTATGTCTTTATTTGAAAATTGAGGAAGACAAATTATCAAAATGCCATATCTTTTATATTTCATCTTCTGTTGAAGGTTGGGCTGGGCCTGGATAGGCTATATTGCATTTTTCCTAATTTTCAATGTTACTTTTTATATATGACCTACCCAGCTCCAAACCCCTTGTTGGGTGTTATTTTACCTCTGAACTGAAAAGTATGGATTTGCAGAGAAAATGTGTGGTTGTATGATGCTAATGATATGAAAGAATATTTTGTTCAAAAAAGCAATTCCAAGAATGGAAAACTACCTTAAACTACAAATTTGCCTAAAATATTCAAGCTCAAACAAATGTGGAGTATATTATCAATTTATTAATCATCTAATTACTGCAATTTTCTTCCTTTTGATTCTGAAGTTGTCTTGCCAGTGAATTATTTGACTGTCTGCACCAGATACAAGTCTCCACACCTACACTAGCAGTATTTCTGGCCACCCACCCTTTGTTAACAATATCCTAACAAGTGACATACTTACTTTGCAGTCTGGGATATCATCACCAAATATTGGTTGGACCCATCTTACACAAAGAAAGTAGTAAATTTTCCGATGAAGGTAAAATACTGGACTTCATGGAATTTCGTTTTAATGCAGTTCATAGCATGCTGAACATTATGTGACCATTCATTTCCTCTTCAAATGCATACATTTTAGTTGGGAGTCAAAATAGCATCCAAGGGGTTTGAAGTTGTATAACATTGAATACAAATCATGCTGAAAATAAAGAAAAGATGCAACATAACCTTACCTACTGAACCTAACCTATGCAAGGAAGCAAATTATATTTTAATTGAAAATTCCCTAACCACTATTTTTGTTAGCAAAATTTCAAATAAGAAAATATCAAATGCATATCAAACCTAAGTAAGCCCGAACTATTTTTTTAAAGAAAATATACCTAGATTATGTAGGTAGGCAGTTTACCCATCATTTAGCAAATACCAAACATTAACGAGACAGCGACAGAACCAGGGGGGTGCCGTCCCTTCAGCGGCCATAGGGCCACTTTAATTTCTGACGTCATTGGTCAGACATTTCTTGCGCATTTACTGCGCCAGACCACAACCGTCGTTTCAAATCTCTGGCGGTGGTGCGGCTGCGTGCGTTATATTATAGGCTTTTCTGGTCTTTGACTAGCTCTGCTCTGAGGCTGAGTGCTCGTAGTAATGGGATACTGCTCTGTGGCTAAGTGTGCTTCATCGTTCAGGAAGAATCCTGACATCTCGTATTTTAATTTTCCGAAAGATGCTAAAAGACGCAAAGATTCTATTCCGTCCGTGAACATTCCGACAAGGTATGGAGTCATCTGTTCATTTTAAGCACTTAATTAAAGTTATGTTACTTGCTTTGGCAACCGGCTTGAGGCTATTTGTATAAATGCTCAATGTTTCAAGTGGGTAATTCTAATTTAATATTTATTGTAAATAAATATTGATAAATAGATAATAAATATTAATCTTTATTGGTTTATACAACATTTCTACCTGCAATTAACTGCATGTATTTTTTGTTCATGCCTGCCTTAGTATGCAGACTGAGGTTCAGACTGCAGTATGCAGACTGAAGTAACCCATGCAAGAACTTGGATTTAAAAACATCAAGTTGGTTGATTACCAGCAAGTTAGGTCAGTTGTATTGAGTTTATGCTGGTGATGGCTCAAAGTAATGATGGGAGTCTGCCAGTCTGTAGAATGTGAAGCACCAAAAACATGCTTTGAGTTTGGTTATATTGCAACACAAACAATGTGTTAAAGAAATGTAACTTAGCCTTGGAAAAACACTCTTAGAAAAAAAAACAATCAACTCACCCCAAGGTAAAATTTTAAGAATAATTTTCTTCTTTAAAATATTACAAATTTAAAATTACATAAGGTAGTTTGACATCTTCAGCTTTATGATGGCATAATATGTGTAATGCTTGTTGGAATATTTTAATGCAGAAAAATGATGTATATTTCGATGTTTATCCCCATTGCTTGTCTGTTTTAAAAAGTCTACATTCTTGCTGGGGTGGCTTCATGAACCAGGGTCCTATTGCTCATCAGGGATTGGTGCATAAACCCTTGTCTCACCACAATTTATTTATTTATTTATTTAACAATACATGTCCTCCACGTGCAGTGGCTGTTACGGACAGTCTGGACTGAACTCACAGATATTTACAAAGAAAGGATAGATGTGTGGTCAATAGTGGGAGCAGATGCGCAACAAACATTCGTACAACATAATACAATATCCATATCACTTTCCGCACTGCATACACCGTACTTGCGACACGAGCTATACACGAGTGGCTTGTATAAGTGATAGGAAAGCGATGGCCTAAAGGTGACTTCGTAGTGTACACATATCCATGTTGTAAGTTTTTTGTGGAACTAGTGTTGTTCGTGGAGATACGCTAGTGCATGTTTCTTGAAGTTAGACAGCCTCGATGTTTTAGTTTCAGTAGGAAGTTTGTTGTAGTGGAAGACAGACGAGTAGAGAAATCTCCTGCGGCCAGCCTCTCTGTGTATGGCTGGCAGGCGCAGATGGTCGTCTGCACGTGTGTGACGGCTTCGCAGGGTAGAGTTTGAAGTGATTTCACCGGCAATGTGCGTAGGCTCACCCGTCAGAATGATCTTGTGGAGCAAAGTGAGACTGTGAAATAGGTACAGATCAGCTGCAGTGAGGAGACCCAACTCGTTTCGGACATCAGTAATGTGATCAAATTTTTCGGAGACCTGACACGACTCTAGTGGCGAAGTTAATGATCTTGTCTAGTCTGTGGATATTTGCTGACGACCCGTTCCCGTAAACAGATATGCAGTATCGGATATTGGATATAACTAGGCTATTGACTATAGTGAAGAGGGTGCTGGTCGGCAGATGGTGACGCAGATGGTTCAGGGCCAGAAGGAACCCAGTACACTTCTGGACAACAACAGCTACATGGGAATCCCAAGACATGTGGCGATCAAATGTTACCCCAAGGTTCTTACACGAATGTTTCTCATCTATCACGGCGTCCCTAAAGCACACTCGTATCGGGGTAATATTGCGCAGATTTTGACGCGATCCGAGAGTAAGAAGCTGTGTTTTGGTCGTGTTCACCTTCAAGCCGTTATCCAGGAAGTAGTCATAGAGTTGGCTCAGGCATGTTTCCATCTGACTTATCAAATTTGGGAGATCAGATTTCCGACCGGAGATGAGGACCTGTGTGTCGTCTGCGAACGGGGTGACATGTGCTACCGGGACGTGCAGACTGAGGTCGTTCGAAAAGATGCAATAGAGAAGTGGACCTAATGATGAGCCTTGAAAGACACCTATGTTGTTTGGGAGAAAGGAGGAGAGATGCCTGTTTCCGTGTTGATCTGAGATCCTAACAGCCTGCGTATGACCTCCCAGATATGCTTTAAACCAGTCGGTATCGATTCCATGGAGTTGAAGTTTAGTGAGCAGTTTGGTGTGGTCTATTACATCGAAACATTTACTGAGATCCAGAATGCAAAGGAGAGCTACTTCCGAACGGTCCATTGCTGCTAGTATTTCGTCCGTGACTGAGATAAGGGCGGTTTCCGTAGAGTGGCGTGGTCTGAAGCCGTGCTGAGTTTGGGCCAGTAGGTGGTTTGAGTTTAGGTAGTGATAGAGTTGTTTCTGCACCACTCTCTCAGTGATCTTGGCGATAACCGGAACCAGTGAGATGGGTCTAAAATTAGAGGGATCCGAAGGATCTCCTGATTTGTGAATGTGAGTTACTATTGACTGTTTCCAAGTGGAGGGTATATCAGCTGTAGTCAGGCATGTGTTTATAATGTCAAGCAGCACTTCGCCGATAAAAAAGAACAGAAATTTGATGACCTTAATACAGATCCCGTCGGGTCCGCACGCACTTGTGCTTCTCATGTTTATGACGATATTGGACAGCTGTTCAAGAGATATGGGTGATACTTTATAGGAGCTGGTAGAGACGCGCGATAGCCGACAACTGGGAGATGTGTGTTCAGGCATGTTTGCCTGCAGTTTGACTTCTGCTGATATTTTTGGTCCGACACTAACAAAATAATGATTTAGCTGCTCAGGTAGAACCTGAGGTTGTACTCTGTGAGATCCTTTTTTTGTATCGATAATAGGCTTGATGGCACGCCACGCAGCTGATGGGCCTTTTTGAGCTATCTTTCCGCTAATCTCTTCCCTACAGTCAGCTCTAATAGCTGATCGAACTTGTCGGTTAAGTATTTTGTAAGTGTTTCTATCTTGTAAGCGCAAGGCTACATTTCGCCGATGCATGAGTTGTTTGGTAGCTTCGCTAACATGTGGTGCTGTTGGGTTCCGAATTTTGATGTTTCTGAGTGGCAGGTGCTCGTCGAGGATAGGTGTCAGCAATCTCAGCAGTGTGTCCCATTTATCGGTTACTGAGATGCGACCAGTGACCTGGACCCAGTCGATCTCACCAAGGTCAAGGGTCAGTTCGGAGGTGTCCACTCGTCCGAAAGAACGTGATTTTATCACGGTGTTAATTGAGGCAGGCCTGTTTACTTTAATTGAACATGTGATAAATTTGTGGGGACTGTAGTGGCAGAAACTCACTTTGGGTCTGTCGACAGAGGTGGGTGAATTTGTTATGATGACATCCAATAAAGAGCCTGTGGAGAATGTAGGGCGCTTCACTATCACGGTAAGTGAATAGTTTCTGACGAACTCAAGCAGGTGTGTTTTGCTGGGGCAATTTGCCGTGTCGAGAAGATTGCAATTTAGATCACCTGCGAGGTAGAAAGTGCCGGTAAAGTTCAGTGTCGCCAATTGAACCTGTCTTTCGAGCTCAGCGAAGTCAACATTTAAGGCAGGTAGACTGTTACGAGGAGGTCGATAGATTGCCGCCAGAATGAAATACCTTCCGCTTTTACCTTTGACTTTGGTCCAGAGTGATTCTAATTTGGAGCTCGAGTTTGGAAGCGTAGAAATTTTCAAAACGGTAATAGTAAGCGCTGACTTGGCGATAATCGCCACCCCACCGTAGCCACTAGAGTCAGGCCGGTCAGGCGGAGTCAGAGAACAATGAGTTCCACAGGCACAGGCAATGAGCTCTAGTTCAATGGCAGAATTTTGACCAAGAGTTTAACATGCTGTCAATGCACTGACACTGCTGCCAATAGCATAGCATAAACATAGCTTATTGGATCTATATGTAACTCTTGCTTCATCTTTGCAACAGGGAGGAGAGAACAGCTGCTTTGGAGAGGTGTCAGCGCCATACTCATAGGGAGCAGAAGCAGACTGTTGACAGTGTGCTTGGTGATAGGTCAAGTCCAAATATACAGATGTCTGAAGCTGAGCCTGCTGCTGATGCAGATACTGATTCCCCGATGTGGTAAGTTATTATGGTGCAAATTCCATTTTTGGTAGTACCACAAGACAAAAGTAAGCACACCCAATCTTCAATCTGTCTTGCAACCAGTTATGAAATATGATTGATGCAGATGCACACTAAAGTATGACTTCACAACATGTCTTGTTGGTCCTGGTGTGTACCTATTTATGGAAATAATGGAAAAAGTATGTCTGATCAAAATATATTCTGATTGTTCTTTGTACTGTGATTATACTTACTGTGCTACAGTATGTTCATTACCAACAAAATGTTCTTCATTTTAATGAATCACTAAGATTGCTTTTAACATTTCACTCACCTTCGCCTCCAAAAAGCAAAAAGTGATATATTACGCGTCGGCCTTGTTTTCCGATTGCAGTGATCTGTCTGAAGTAGACGACGTCCCAACGCTGCTTCAGCCTATGGCAGAAGTGCGGATTTTGACGCCTCTGGAGGAAATCTGCCGGCTGCAGAGAAAGGTGGATCGGATGCAGCGTATCTGTCGTCAGAGACGTCTGGCGTGGCGGCGCCAGAAGTCTGATCTGCTCCGCCGCAACAGCATCCTGGCGAAGAAGGCCGCGACCCTGGACCAGCTGCTGGAAGCAGGCGTGCTGTCGGCAGAGCAGGTGCGCCAAGCGGCCACTTTGCGCCGAACCTGTTGGGTGGCCAAGGCCGTCGCTAGAGCGCTGGGCCTGCGCTGGATCTCGAAGAAGGCCTTCGCGTATGTCAGCAACGTGCTAAATCTCCCCCTGCCGTCCATGACGACGCTGTCACGATGGATACGCTCCTTCACGGTCACACCGGGCGTGATGGAGGCTGCCGCCGCGGTTCTGGAGGCGGCCGTCCAGACCATGGAGCCCATCCAACGTCTGTGCGTCATCTCATTCGACGAGATGAGCCTGGACAGTAGACGCTGTTATGACGCTGCAGCGGACCAGGTGCTGCCGGCATCTAAACTCCAGGTATGAAATGTGTACTTTCTGACGATGAGCCAGGGACTGTTGCATTTTTACGACGTTCGCATTGTTTGTAAGATAATTTTCACCCTCAATTAACCTATTTCCCAACTTTTGGCCGGTGATTGGCATTAAGCAATGCATTAATGCATAGCAACTTTAACGTGCTTACCCAATCACATAAATAAATTGTGTTCACTTTTTTGTACTTTGACCAGGTTTATCCATTGCATTGTATGTTGTCCTTAACATAATGTTAATACCGTAATGTTTTACGTCCTTAACATTATGCCGGCCGTACCGACTTCTCCACCAGTTTTGACAAATTTCGGTTAATTGGCAGCTGTGGCCGAAATAAAAAGTAACGGTTGACTGGGAATCCAATTACACTTCTCAATGTGGAGGGTAGATGTCTTCCCACTGCTCTGTTTGGGTGATTACAATTGCATGTCATGATTGTCTTTTTATATTTTGCTGGGTAATGGGGAATTCGTGCATGTCAGTTGTGTGTTTGTTCAATGTTCAGAATCTCTAAGGCGTCAGCGGTATCTGAATTCGGAAATCCTACTGCAGGTTCTCATGGTTCGTGGGTTGTGCGCACCTTGGAAGCAGCCGCTGTTCTATGAACTGGACGCTGCCATGACCATCGAGAAGCTCTCCGTCGTCATCGCCAGACTGGAGACACTGGGCCTGAAGGTGGTCGCCGCCGTGAGCGACATGGCCCCTTCGAACGAGGCCATGTGGAAGGAGGCCGGCGTCACTTCGTCCTCAACCTGGATATCCAACCCAGCAGACCCAATCCGGTACGTCCATGTCAAACTAGTTTGATGATGTTGATGGTGTTGTAGCTTTCCAGAGTCCCAAAACAACAGTGAGTGTAACGTAAATAGGCAAGCATTTCATTGCTGCATAAAATCGTTATTGTGGCATGCATAAACTTGATATCAGCTCCTCGACCCAAAAGTTTGTTGTACCCCAGGTATGATCATATGTTGATTCCACGTACACAACAGCTTATTTACCAGCATGCAGCTTCTTTGGCTGGCATACTGTAAAAATATTTCAATTCAAGTACATTTCGTTATTTTAGAAAGCCTGGGGGTGGGGTTAATGTTTACCCCCACCACACCCGACCCCATGTAAATTAGAAACCTCTCCCATCCCCTTAGGAAAGTCTGGGTCTTTGCGGACCCGCCCCACCTCATCAAGCTGATGAGAGCCCACACAATGGCGGAGAACGGCGGCCTGCTGGTGCCGAAGACCGATGGCGGTACAGCCCTGCTCAGCCGTCAGTGCTTTGAGGAGCTGCTTGCGCTGGACAACGGCGAGCTGAGGCTTTGCCCCAAGCTCACGCGGTTCCACCTGGAGGTAAGAAGGGGATTCGGAGCAACTCATACTGCTCGCATAACCTGTATGGACGTCAAGTGCTTTTCTGTCAGATCTTCTGAATATATGAAAGTTATAACTAATATAATATAGTATAAAATTAACATTTCTAGGCGCTAAGTGGTAAAAATGGACGGGGAATCCAATTCAAAACATGAAATAGTTTTAGGGTTACTGTACACTTAGTGACGAATGTCATCCTGGGGGCAAACTCAGGACAATGACCTCAAAGCCTCAAGGGCATGGAAAAGGTTAATAACCTACATCATCCTGTTTGTGCAATCCCCAATTACCACATATTCAACATCATTTTGGCTCGCCATGTTGTGCCAGGCTGCGTGAAACATGGCGTTGTTGAACAGAATTCAAGGCTCTCCCTTTTGTGATGTGATCGTTCCACAACCTTGCATAATCTAAGCAATTTTACCCGAATTTCTGAAAAAGATGAGAATATCCTGTGAGGTACCGGAAGTCAGGATGGGTTCCGTTGAACAGTCCGGAAAATACGCGGAAACGCCTAGGGGGTGCATCACTCCCGCCCACATCACCCACCAACGCCACCCGCATCCCCACTCCCATCCCTACTCCCACCAACACCCACTCCACTGGCAATGGCTAAGGTGAACGTTGCTCGATGGACTTAGATATTACAACTGCGAGACGGATCACAAATGGACTGAGAAATTGCTTCGCATTAAACAAAACTTCGCATTGAAGCCGTTGGCTATCGTCCAAAATGCACTTTGGACATACCTGCCCTATATTTTCAGGCCGCTGGTCAGAGTGGCCAGAGGGTGCATCTAGCCACGCAGGCCTTCTCCAACAGCGTGGGGACTGCGATGGGGCAGCTGCTGCCTCGCCGCCAGCCACAGTCGGCGGCCGTGCTCACCGTCGACAAGTGGTTTGATGTCGCAAACAGCCGTGCGCCATTCAACGCCCGACTGGAGCGCTGCGGCTACGGCATCAGCCCGGGGGCCACGGCTGTCCAGGAAGCAGCTCTCCGGGACATGGAGTTGCTCATCGGGAGTGCGCGGAAGTTCACACCAAGGCACCCCGGTGGACGGGCAGGGCTGCTCCCGTTCCAGCACGGCATACTGCGGAGCATTGCCTCACTTCGCGGCCTGCACGCGGACCTGCTGGCCACAGTCCCCGGGTACCAGTACCTGCTGACCTCCAGGCTGAACCAGGACTGCCTGGAGAATGTCTTCTCCCAGCTCCGGGGCATGTGCGGCCAGAACACCACCCCGGACGCTGTGGAGACGCGGTCCCGGCTACGCATCCTACTGATGGCGCCGTCCCCGCTGGTGGCCGCCAACAGCCGGGGCCGTGCGGTACAGCTGGAGGCCGACACGGACTTCTTGTCCACGGAGAGCCGGCTGGACTGCCTCACCAACGATGCCTTCGAGGGCCTCGACATCCAGGTAAATATGTGATCATAGCTAAGCAGTGTTCAAATAATGTTTGTTTTTCGTTAGTTGTGACATGTCGAAACGGATGCAGCCCAATGTCATCATTCGCGTTAGATGCAAGGCTGTTTAAAACATCTTCAAATCTTTCAAGCTCAAGTCTGAGCCAATAAAGCACCTTTTTACTTGTTCTGATAGATTCTCCAATATATAAATACCTGAATTCACGATAGGGACAATAATCACTATGCCTGTGTTATCAACTGTTCGTGGATAATATGCTACATCATAGGTAATTATGTAATTATATTCCACCATATTTCGCGAAAAATGTCTCACTGTACCTAAGAACTTGTAACAGGACCACGCAGATATAACACAGTGTAGCTGAAGCAAAACATGGGGAAGCTTTGCATTCTGGATTCTACCAATCCAAGTTTTACTGTGAAACCACCAGTGAAGCTGACGGTGTTGCGTACTTTTTCACTGAACTGAACGCAAACAAAACAGTTTTGACTACCATGATGTGTACTTCAGGGTAATGCTCATCTGTTTCAGATTCAGGATCTTGATCAACTGGATGCCGCCGAGGAGGAAGCAGACTTCAATCGGGCCTACCAAGCCTCAACCCTGCAGCCTCCGGCGCCCCTCAACCTGGAGGACTCCGCTGGCGAGCACCCGGCAATGCCTTTGGTCGAGGTGATGGCGGCCCGGGACCCCAGCGATGAGGTAGGGATCGAGCTGGAGGCGCTGGCTTTCGTGGCAGGGTTTGTGGCATGCAAATGCCGGGCCATCGACCCTACACTTGGTCAGGCAACCAGCATAGCGCAGCCCAGTTCTGTGCCCGACAGCTGGCTTCGCGTAGTGAGCCGTGGCGGTCTCTTGGTGCCCTCGGAACGCTGGGTGGCAGTGGTGCATGGCTTTGAGCTGACATTCAACCTGGTGATGGGCCGCGCGGCGGATGACCAGCCCGGCATCGTGAGGCGGCTGATGGGGGAGCTGCTTCTGGCAATTATTGGGGAACGCATTGCATGAAGGCAATAGGAAAACTCAAATGAATTGAAAGGTACACTCAATGGGGTCCCATCATAAGACCTGAAATTATTGGCTGGAAAAGTCGAGATTTAAGGGGAAAGTGTCCCCTCAAAAGTGCATCAAACAAAACCCCTGTATCCTGCTCATAATTTGCGTAAGTTCCACCCCACATTCCTTCCTTATCAGAATTCGTTGGTGAAAAAAAGCTATGGGACGGTGCCAGCTGGAGACAAAGCCTGCATGATGCGACCACCTGTTTGGACTCCTATATCGCGTTTCTGGCAAGTTTCAGGTAGAAACTGAAATTATATTTTCGGCAGAGAAAGACGTGTTCTATCACATGGTCTTTATTTTATAGCTGTGGCTTCATTCCTGAAAAAGATATTACATTACAAACTACCCCTATATAGCATTGCGGGTAATGGGGATATCGGCCGTTGAAAACTTGTGACGTCATGAAAAGTTCCAATTGCCGGACGGTTGTACCTTATGTAAAGGGCCTTGGACAGAACATTTCCGCACGATCCGCTTTGATGCTACCGAGGAAAAAAATGTGCGCATATGCGCAATCTCACATATGGCAGCCCAGGAAACAACAAATGACATCACCAGAACTAAATCAGCTGGGGCCCTGTAGAAAAAGGGCAAATATGATAGAATATCAGTCAATGAACGCTCTCAAATTGCTGAAGTCGAAAGATTTATGTCCTTTAATGTCTTTTGCCATGTGTGGTTAATAAGGGGCGAAAATTGTGCGGTGATAACATTAAGTACATCTGGGAAGCATAAGTATGTTTTTTTTTCTTCGAATAGCACCATGGAAAGCCAGAATTTATTGGTAGGTACGGATGGTGCATCATATTGTTTTTGTCAATTTTCAGTCAGTGCCGTAGGATCAATACTAAGTTTCCGGATCTAGGGATGCATGATACCAGCAGGGGTGTGGAAGTTTCCGGATCTAGGGATGCATGGTACTCGCAGGGGTGTGGATTTGGGGAAGGCTGACCCCTCTCCCATGTTATATTTATAACCCAGATAATGCGAATATACCGACAACGGTTCAGCTGTAAAACAGTTAGAAATATCAGCCATGCAAGATAACCATGATGTGCATATTTACTATGTCATTTTGGGCATGCTGCCACGAGGCAGCACCTTCGTGAACTCTTAAGGGTAGTCACCAATATATGACTAGTAATGTGTGCGCATTCTGCAAACACCCTCCTCTAACTGGTTTTACAGTTGTCAAGTTCTCGCGTAATTCAGCCCCATATTGCAGCCTGCTAAATATCATTTTTTTATGTATCCAGAAGAGCTTAATAGACTTAAGTCATTTGCCATCAATGTACTAACTCCATTCCTGAAACAAACGAGACCAGTGCAATGAGCTGTGCAATACCGACGGTGCCTACCGCTCCCTCAATCAGGCCGGCCGACACATCATCGGACACCACCGGAGCCGCGGCGCTTCGACGGACACGGGGAGCATAGAAGTGCACGACCAGACCGCGGTACGGTAAAGGATACCAGCAGACACCAGCCAAGTGTAGGTTCGTGCAGCGTAGACCCCACTTGACACACAAAAAAAAATCAATACAAAACTACACCACTTCGCTTCGCACGCGCCACTGTTCGGACTCGACGATGCGATTAGCCATGAGTCTTCCCACTCTCACTGGAGGAATTGAGCCGCTTCGGACTCTCCGAGACCGTAATGGGCGGTGCGCGAGCGGCTGGCTGGACCGCTGGCGGGTCGACCGGGGGTGGTGGAGTGGCAGGCGCCATTGGAGGCATCACTGACAGGATCGGCACCATCTGGGGTTCCGCTGGAGAGACCGCCGACGGCTTCTGCCCCGGTAGCGCCGCTGTGGGCGCGGGCGATGCATGCTCCGCTGACACAGGTGCACGCTGGACGGAAGGCGGCCGCGGGAGTGTACGTAGCGGCGCCGATGTGGCGGGAGTGTTGACTTCTGGCAGCGGAGCGTCAGGAATGGATGTCGGTGGTAGTGGCGGCGAACACGGAAATGAGGTGTTGTCGGCTAGGAAAGGCTGGATCCGACGGAGGAAGCGCGCCGATTTTTTAGAGTTGCGCAGCCAGATCCATGCATTTTCACTCGATACTGATCATGGTGTAAGGTCTGGACAATTAAGCCGGTCTTATCTCATCGATTTGGCCCGTTGCCATCCTGGTTTTGGACTTGAATTATGTCTCAAATGGCTAGACGAGGAAGGACTCTAGTGTGTTCTGACCATTGCTCGGCGGCTTTAACATGACGGATCATCAGTGCCCATTCTCGCTGAGTTTCGGTCGTTCGCCATTCTCCTCGTGGGGTGAATTTGTCCCGAGTGACCGGAAGGAAATCTCTGATTTGCCTTCCGAAGATGATCTGAGCTGGTGCTAGTCCCAGGTCACGACCAGGCGTGTTGCGGTGCTACAACAGCGCCCAGCAGAGTCGCCTAGGTAATTGCTAAGGCCTTTCGATAAATTGTATTATGTGTGTGGAAAACAACTGTATTGCTGGCGAAATGTGTCTTCGAGATGTTACTACATTACATTGTTATTCCGACGTTTGATCCGTACGACCTCGCATGGCGTGATCCGGAAGCAGGGCGATAGGCATGCCTCCACAAGTCTTGGAGCACCGCGGGTGACACACATGACCAAAATCCCATGACTAAAGCATTATGCATTGCATCAAATTCGTTATTCACCGCTTTCTCTTTGCTCAAAGCCGGACGGGTGTTAATTGCACTGGCTCCCTAGGCGAAGGTACAGCACGTCGTTATCGACAACGATTTGCAGTTGTGGCTTTGGTAACGTCCCATTCTCTTGGCCCGTCCGGACAAACTCGGGATTACGGGACACCTGTGTCCCAAACGGCGTTCGCAAACGGTGCCCGGCCTCGCAGGGGCATGCAACGCTGACATTCCGAGAGCATCACCGGAGTACCGACTCGCCTCCCACCTCCAATGGCACGCTCAAGTTCCTCAGCTCAGATTCACTCCCGAACGCCCTGTGGCCGAGCAGCTGCAGGGTGTCCGAGGGCGCACACAGCGCCTGCACGTGCTGCACGTGCTGCCAGTCCATGGTGGTGCGCCAGGCGGTGGCCGCCTGACTGGAGTTGCGCACCGTGCTGAGCGGCTGCTGGCGCTCCTCGCGCAGCCGCTGCTCGTTCTGCGGCAGCGCCAGGCCGGGCCGGCCGAGCAGCACCTCGGCCACCTCGCGCTCCTGGCCCGTGTCCTGCAGCAGCAGCCGCACGGTCGCATCCCCTATCGGCGCCTCCAGGAAGCGGAACACGCGCTGCGCACCGCGCGTCACGCTGCGCGACAGCCGCTCGTAGCTGACGGTGAGCACGCGGCCGGGGAAGCGGCGCTCCAGCTGCGGCGCCAGCCGCACGTTCTCCGCCAGCAAGTCGCACAGCTCGTAGGTCGAGGCGCACTTGCGGCGGCACCACGTGACGTTGCGGCGCGACAGCATGGTGGCGCGCGGGTCGCGCGTCAGCAGGATCACGCGCAGCGCCGGCTCGTCGCGCAGCAGCGGCGCCACGTCGCGCAGCCGCATGCGCACCGTTTTGATGACGCGCACCGGGTGCAGCGCGCAGGCCTCGGCGAAGAAGCGCGCGCTGGCGCAGACGCCGCGGAATCGCCGGCACACCTCGGTGGCCAGCCCGCCGCGGCTGTACATCTCGGGAAGGTCGGCCAGCAGAGCCGGAAATCGGCGCGTCGCGGCGACCGTCTGGCAGCATAGCAGCTGGCGCAGCAGGCGCGCCCGCTCCGCCGGCTCGGCGCCGTTCACTACCTTCAGCGGCTCGAACAGGTACAGCGCCAGCGGCTGCGACGCCACCAGCTTGCCCAGGAATGAACTGCCGGTGCGCCAGCTGGAGACGATCAGCACCTGGCGTGCGGCCGCCGCCGGCACCGGCTGGCCGCCGAGCGGCGCCGGCCGGGCACGCGCCCTCTTCGCCTCCAGTGCCAGGCGCCGGCCCACCATCCGCACCGCCTCGTCCACACGCCGCTCCGTCAGCGACGCCGCCTCGTCCACGCGCCGCTCCGTCAGCGACGCTGCCGTCTCGTCCACGCGCCGCTCCGTCAGCGACGCTGCCGTCTCGTCCACGCGCCGCTCCGTCAGCGACGCTGCCGTCTCGTCCACGCGCCGCTCCGTCAGCGACGCTGCCGTCTCGTTCACACGCCGTTCCGTCAGCGACGCTGCCGTCCCGTCGCCGAGCGGCTCCGTCGGTGACGACGCGTGCAGGAGCGCGAGCTGTGCCGGGTGCGACGCGATGCGCTGCTGAGCCGACGGCGGCGCTCCAGCGGCGCGCTCTGTGTCAGCGGAGCCGCCGTGTGGCGCGGCGTCGTGGCCAGGCCGGCCGCCCTCTGCTGTTGAGGCCAGGGACTGGACGGGGTCCACCCCGTGGCCGGGCCGGCCGCCCTCTGCTGTTGAGGCCAGGGACTGGACGGGGTCCACCCCGTGGCCGGACCGGCCGCCCTCTGCTGTTGAGGCCAGGGACTGGACGGGGTCCACCTCGTGGCCGGGCCGGCCGCCCTCTGCTGTTGATGCCAGGGACTGGACGGGGTCCACCCCGTGGCCGGGCCGGCCGCCCTCTGCTGTTGAGGCCAGGGACTGGACGGGGTCCACCTCGTGGCCGGGCCGGCCGCCCTCTGCTGTTGATGCCAGGGACTGGACGGGGTCCACCCCGTGGCCGGGCCGGCCGCCCTCTGCTGTTGAGGCCAGGGACTGGACGGGGTCCACCCCGTGGCCGGACCGGCCGCCCTCTGCTGTTGAGGCCAGGGACTGGACGGGGTCCACCCCGTGGCCGGACCGGCCGCCCTCTGCTGTTGAGGCCAGGGACTGGACGGGGTCCACCCCGTGGCCGGACCGGCCGCCCTCTGCTGTTGAGGCCAGGGACTGGACGGGGTCCACCCCGTGACGGCTGTCCACGGCAGACACGGTCCGACGCCTCTGCATCAGGCTGGAGGTGAAGGCACCTGCAGCACCAGCAGAACGGTCAGCAGTGGGTGGGGCAACGTCCTGCTGGGCATCAGTTACCGGCCATCTACATCACTGGTTGGTTATTTGGGTTGGTTATTTGGGCTTTCGGGCGCATCGACTGCGTTGGTCATACAGCGCCCATTTCTCTGCATCACTGGCTTAGCACATCTGCATAGGTGCAGAATCGGAGTAAACTTTGCGATGGAATGTTGAAATTATTCGACACCTGAACACGTTACGCGAAGCACTGAGTAAATGTTCTTAACCTCACACATAATGATTTCTCTGGAGGCCTTTTGGATTTATTTTGCATCATGGAGCATCGTTCCTCTTCCCTTGGTTGCTTTTAAGCATCCTGCTCGCAGGGCTTTTGCAATGGTAATGATGCACGATAACATTCAGCACAGTATCCGCTGGCCTGCAGTAATTCGCTTTGTCGTAGTATTAGCAATGAAATAAATTACTATTTGATGGAGTTTAAGTATCGCCATCTATAATTGGTTTGAACTTATTTGTGGTCTTTAACATAGCTCACTGACATTGAAAATAAATATGAACTTATTTCATGAAGCGTAAGCGCTTTGCAACAAATATAGCATGACAACATGGAATACCACACCAGTTGTTTTGTATTGGACTTGGAGGCCTCCATGCTACAGGCATACAAAGCTACGTCATTTCTTTACCTCGGTAGTCTTGTCCCTCCAGTTTATGTCACATGACGTTCGGCTACCCGACCGTCTTTACAATTCCAAACTGTTCGCTAAAAATGCGACATCGTTACATGAATATGTTGAAGGCCGTGGCAAGCACACCGAAATTGTCCGAGGTCAGCGTCAATATTTGCGGTCTAATAACCATGTTTCTCATATTTTGCTAATGTTCTCCGGAAAGTAATTATCTCTCCTTGCATTTGTCGTGAACAAAAATGATTGAAAATCAGGCCGGCGCTACCTGGCAGGTTGCACGTATTGCTTCATGGACTCTAGCAGGCGGTTTTTGCATGGACGATCTAATTTACAAGCACTTCGAAGCCCCAATTTAATCCACCTAGATTGTTCTCAGTAGAACGACTTTCGCTGTCCTAGCACAGTTGATGTGTAGTTAGCATTCCACATTTATTTGTATAGCTTACTACATAACATAACATAACATAACAGATTAGTGCGACTATGCTGTGTATTACCGCATTTTTAAGGAGCAAGCATACCTTGCCTTTAACCAGCTTGAAACATCCGTCCATTGGTCATTGATTTTGAGGCTAGATTGTGCCTTAAGTCAGTACAAGGAAAGAACAAGGGGTGAGGCACGGGCTAGTTTTGTTGTTTTATCGGTAAGCGAAACAATGTGGTACCCAGCTACTCCAGACGCTACGATATGCCGCTACTACAGAACGTCTCCACTGAGAACGATGAGCACGTTTCTCAATTGTGCTCATCGTTCACCTAATGAGCAAAAATAGTTCGTTTTAGTTAACCCGTCCCGTCCCGGGGGAGGGGTCTTCAACCGCCCCCCCTCAGGTTTTTTCGCGGATAGCGGACGAACGGCGCACGGCGGCGTGCCCAAATTTGGCATACCTTTTCCACATCAATTTGGCATGCTGATTAAACAATTTTAGGTCAGGTCATCTAGGGTCAACGAGTTAGTCGAGGTCAAGTGAGGTCACCTCCAAAAAGTTCAACCAGTCGTCATGTTTTAACGGATACAGATATTTTAATGAAACTTGCAGCGCTTGCTTACCTTTACGGATGCAATAAAACGTACGAGTGGAATTTTGCATTTTTTTAAAGTTTTTTACTACAAATAAATTTTGCGTATTTGCCAAATTGCAGTTCAAATACATGATTCTGGCTAAAGTAAGCATTTCGTATTAGGGCAAGTTGACTTCCAACAACGTTTCTCGGTCTGCTCTACCCATTGAAAAAGGAAAATGTTGGAAAACTTGAAAACTCAACATGTTTAAAGTTTCCTTTTTTTTTTGGGGGGGGGGCAAAAAAATATAGCCCTGGTCGATTTATCTGACCTTTTCTCATTCCAAATAATTTTGTCTCCATATATCCCCCAAAATGAACTCCCCAAAGTCAAAAACATAATGTAAGTCGTGAAAAGTCGTGAAAACCTAGCCCCCTGGTGACGTCACTTTTGGGGAAAATTGTTTTTGAGGGTGAACCCGGACCCTACTCGTGGAGCGCTTTCCGATGACACCGCTTTCGTTTTCGTGCGACGCTCAGTTTAGATTTTGGAGGGGGTCTTCAACCGCTCCCGCCCCCCGAGACGGGGTGGGAGGATTTGACCGGAAAGACGGCGCGGGTTAAGAAATGTGCACAAAATGTATTCAACTCCATCCAGAAAGCGTACTAGGCGTTGACATTGTGGAGATGCATATGTGCTACAGAACCGTTGCAGCATGCCAAGACATACATCCATGTTCTGTTCTAATGAAGAGTCAGCGGGCAGTGCACATCGTGGTACCGCCCACCTCTGGTACTGGCCAATAGGATTTTCTCTATATACTCAGCCCATGTGCTCATGTGGTACGCTATTAAAGTTTTTCCGCCCATGACGCTTCCTGACCGACATGGTGATTGGATGAAATTTATCGGTTCATTTGCTTGATGTCAGTGGTTCCCAAACCAAGCCCAACGTCAGACGAAGCCAATGGTAAAAAATATGCGTGCTTATTTGTGAATCGCTGTCTCAATATCAACATGGACAGAAGAACAACTCTAAGGAAGGAAAGTAAATAAAACTAATGAAGAACATGAAAGTTGCTGCTCCGCTCATGGATAGTATTCAGATATTTTGAAAATGAAGAACCAGGACACAATACCGCATGATTCTTCCCTACCTCATCAGTCCACCAGATTTTTCCTACCTCCTCAGTTCACCTAACCTTGTCAACCTCACCACTCCACTTAACCTTGCCAACCTGATCAGTTCACCTGATCTAGTTCACCTGATCCAGTCCACCCGATCTAATCCACCTGATCATTTCACCTGACCTTACTCACCTGATCATTTTACTAGACCTTCCCCAACTGATCATTTAACCTGACCTCCCCCACCTGATAATTTCACCTGACCTGCCACCAGTTATAAATTATTCGCGAAATAGGGTGGAATATACCACTTTCTGAACACTCAATCGACATCCTTCTCCAAGAAGTATCGGCATCCTGCTCTTGAATGTGAACTATTCATGTCTCCTTTCTAACAGTATCTCGTTTATGAAATACAGCTCTTCCTAAATTATAAAACTCAAAACAAATGATAAAGGTCCAGTCATAATTACCTATGCCATCAACTCTAATTTTAGTTTGAAAGACATCAAAAATATTTCAAATTACACTACTTACATGTCAAATTTCGACATCCTGCTATGCTCGTTTCGACATCTCACACAGGTGTGAGATGTTTTTCGTTAGGTCTAACGAAAAACCAATATTTTAACCCTGCCTGCCACACCTGATCATTTAGCCTGACCTTCCACACCCGGTCATTTCACCTGACATTCCCCACTTGATCATTTAACCTGACCTTCCCTGACCGATCATTTAATCTGACCTTCCACACTCGATCATTTCACCTGACCTTCCCTACCTGATGAGAGAAATGCTCACCTGCCAGTCGCCGGTACCCCGTGAGCGCCGCCAACAGCACCGCCAGCAGCACGACCAGCTTCAGCAGCAGGCGCAGCTGCTGCACGCCGGGACCGCAACGACGCATGGCACCGTCAGCAGCCCGCCGCGGTCGGCAGGCGGGCAGCTCGGACCGGCACCGTCAGCAGCCCGCCGCGGTCGGCTACGTCAGGCAGCTCCGACTGGCACCGTCAGCAGCCCGCCACGGTCGCCACGTCAGGCAGCCCGGACCAGTACCGTCAGCAGCCCGCCGCGGTCGCCACGTCAGGCAGCCCGGACCAGTACCTGCGGACGGCCGCAGGTGCTGGTCACGTGGTCGACTCCGCCGTGCTGGACACGTGGAGACCGTGGTCGGAGGCTGTGTTGGGGCCCTGCCGAGAGACGCTGTACTGCAGTCCTGCCTACAGACCCCGCACTGGAGCCAGGCCTACAGACCCCGTACTGGAGCCACGCCTACAGACCCCGTACTGGAGCCACGCCTACAGACCCCGTACTGGAGTCCTGCCTACAGACCCCGTACTGGAGCCGCGCCGACAGACCCCGTACTGGAGCCGCGCCTACAGACCCCGTACTGGAGCCACGCCGACAGACCCTGTGCTGGAGTCCTGCTGACAGACCCTGTGCTGGAGTCCTGCTGACAGACCCGGTTTTATATATATATATATATATATATATATATATATATATATATATATATATATATATATATATATATATATATAGGATAGTAATGAGTAATATGAGTCATGAAGAAATTGGTGGCTGATGATCAAAAAGTTTCTAAAGAAGTTCTAACATCCGAGATGACATAACAGCTGAAAATGTAATGTATTACTGTAATGCTGATGAACGCCGGGTACCTAGGTATATCGTGTGTTTTGGAATTAATATTGGTGTTTAATTCACGTGTATATGTGCCGTGTTCATATGTAATTTAGCATTGGGTCAAGCTTTATCGGATGGATTAAATCATCATATAATGCGACCGAATTGCAAAGCAAACGTGTCGCCCTAGCCCCGAGATTATGCAAGGTTTCCGTGTCCTCGGGTTGCTGTTTGCACCGGCGGTTCAAGCCGTATCATCAAACATTAGTAATGAGCCAAATATAGGCAATTCAAGACGTAGCGTTCAAGATTGGTCAGTTTGCCGAAGGCACAACGGTCTTGGTAAGCGATGATAATTCCGTCAGAGTGTTCCTGCAAACACCTAAAGATTTGCCTTGGAGGCAGGTCTGCAGTCGAATGGAGCCAAATACATGTGGCTTTGAAAACTGGCATTGAAATGCATTGACAGTTGTCGGCGAAAATAAAAAATCTGCAAAGGAAAAGTGTTGGGTGTGTGATTGAGTTAGTACTGTGATTGCGCTGATGAAAATTCCAACCAAATTATCGAATATATTAAGACACCGCTGAACTGTTGAAGATCGAAGCTCCTGAGCATAAAAGACGGATGCTCTGGTGAACACGTGAAACGTCAATGCACTTCTGACGGCGTCAGCTATGAAAGGCATACATTCGATCTCACGTTGCAAGCAGCAATTAACGGACCCACACACACGACAGTCCTGTTGCATTTCGCTATGGAAGGGTGCCTTCTCAACCACGCTCACAAAACTACGGATAACGTACCAAGGTCACGGTCCGAATTTTTGTATTTTGTTTCAGCATCTGCACGTGCTCTCTCATGCTACACTTTTTCCCCTTACACGTTCGGGTTACGCGATCCAATGTTGCCTAAATGTATACCTCTCTTGGAATGATGGTTGCCCCACGTACATGCATGCCACATTTTTTACTGAATCTTTTCCGGTATGCTCATGACATCAGTCGATGTACATCTAAAAGTAGTATTTATATGATAATTGACCTGACGTTGACCTGCCCTATCCCCAGGACGTCGCAATGGACTGGACTTCCATTTGCTACACGATATGCTTTCATTAATTGTGGAAAGCTGTTCCAAACATCAAAACAATGTTTTTAACGGCTTGTGTGTTACGTAGGAAGCACCATGGATTGGAAGGACTCAAGCTAAGCCACCCGCCCTGCACTGCGAGGTCCAAGCCGAGAGGCTGGAAATGCCAACGGGTCGTGAGTTGCGTGTGCGCACGTGTGGTTCGTGATCGGGGATTGGTTGTAGGCACTCCCCCCCCCCCCTCTCTCTCGCCTGTAATAATGGTCGGCGAACATGCCGAAGCACTTACAAGGACGGCGAGACGAACGACACCAGTGCCTCCCGACCGAGCGGGCCCGTCCAGAACCGGTTACCAACGCCTGCACTGGACCGAAGCGACCGCGCTCGGCATCGGGCGAGCTGGAGCTGCGCAAGGCCGGAGCCTATGGCGCCCGGCGCGCGCTTACCCACCTCACAGTCAAGGTCACGCACAGGCTGCAGTGGATTCCTCCGGTCGGACTCCGTCGGACTCCGTCGGACTCCGTCGGACGCCGTCGGACTCCGTCGGACTGCGTCGGACTGCGTCGGACTCTGTCGGACTGCGTCGGACTCTGTCGGACTCTGTCGGACTCTGTCGGATAGACAGACTCGAGGATGACTCACCTGTGCGCGGGGGCGAGTATCTGGCCCCTCCTTCCGGCGGCCCATTCCGGCCGGCACTGTGCCACCGTCGCGCGGCCCGTGTCGGCGGGGACGGCGGCGCAACCTGTTCGACAAGTGAAAGTGAGAGGAGCGTCAGCAGCGCGTGAGTGGTTCTGCCCGCGTCCGCGGCACCCGACTGCCGCTCAGCCAAGGCTGCCGAGGCGTCGGTGCCGGTGCACGGCTGCGGCCGCGGCACCTGTTGCGAGGCGTCCACACTGTGGAGACATCCTTGCCGGTGCGGCCGCGGTACCTGTTGCGAAGCGTCCACACTGTGGAGACATCCTTGCCGGTGCGGCCGCGGTACCTGTTGCGAGGCGTCCACACTGTGGTGACATCCTTGCCGGTGCGGCCGCGGCAACCTGTTGCGAAGCGTCCACACTGTGGAGACATCCTTGCCGGTGCGGCCGCGGTACCTGTTGCGAGGCGTCCACACTGTGGTGACATCCTTGCCGGTGCGGCCGCGGCAACCTGTTGCGAGGCGTCCACACTGTGGTGACATCCTTGCCGGTGCGGCCGCGGCAACCTGTTGCGAGGCGTCCACACTGTGGAGACATCCTTGCCGGTGCGGCCGCGGCAACCTGTTGCGAGGCGTCCACACTGTGGAGACATCCTTGCCGGTGCGGCCGTGGTAGGGGAAAGTTGGGTAAGACGGGCAGGGTAGGTAAGACGGGCACCAGGCCTGTAGCCTAAACTAGTAACGACATCTATCCCCAACTTAGCGAAGCAATTAGCAAGCTGACTCTCTTTCGGCTAGCAAAGCCACGGGTATGGACATTCCGTCGTTTTCGAGATATTATTCATAAACTAAAACTGTACATTGCTTTCCGAACGGAAAAATATTGTTTTGTAGTGTCCTACGATCGTGTGTTTGAGACTTTTTCGCCCAGCCTCTCACAGAGGCTTAATTTGAAGGGGTCTGATAAGCTGTGTATATCGGTGTTTTGTTCCGGAAAGATGGCGACGAAGGAACTCGTCTTGTATTTGGTGATGCTCGAATGGGGCAAGACGGGCAAATATGAAAAAATTGCCCGTCTTGCCCCATCACATTACTTTTGTACAAAATGTGTTGTAGTATGAGTCAATAAGATCAAATGTAACCTTTTCCTCATTAAATCCTAAAAGAAGAAAAAGTAGTAGTTAAAAGCAGTGTTTCGGAGCCGGATGTTGGTTTTCTGGTCACCGGCTCCGAGGTGGTAACGGCTTCGGAAGTTGAGGGGGCCCATAGGGGTTGGCCGAGGGGCCCCAGGGGCTGGCCGAGGGGGACCACAGGGACGAGATGGGGCTCATAGGGTCGAGAAGGGGGCCCATCACTGGACATCACTTCTCCCACCCCCCCCCCCGGTCAGCAAGATAACCGCTAGACGGGGCCAATTTGTGCATGGTGGTGGGCCCCCAGATATATCGCTTTCCACCCCCCCCCCATCCCCGTCAGCGATATATCGGCTTCATAGGCCAATTTCCATTTCCTTAGGTGGCGGGCCATTAGAAACGGGGGGGGGCAGTCCAGGCACAGGACTTGTCGACCAGGGGGCGGGAAGCGATGTCGGCTCTGAGTCCTGGGTTATCGTCTGGTAGTTTTAGGAAAATGTTGCGACCGGGGGGTAGGAAGCGATGTCGTCGGCTTGGTATCCGGTGTTGTTTGTATTATTGACCGGTTGTTTTGGTGGGGTCGACCCCCCTGATTTTCAAAGTGGGGGTCCGACCCACGGCAGCGATTGGGTCACCGACCACGGCAGCGATTCGGTCACCGACCACGGCAGCGATCGGGTCACCGACCACGGCAGCGATTGGGTCACCGATCACGGCAGATAGGGGCACGCTGGAGTACAGTCCCGCGGATGTTTTGCCGCTTCCGAAGGCAAACCTCCCAGGACCCTCTGCTTCTTCAAGGAAGAAGAGGAAACCATCGGCGCCAGTCATTCTCACCAGCTCTCCAAGCAAAAAGGAACTGGAAGCTAGCCTGCACAATCATCATCATCAAAGAAGACAGGAGGCGCAAAGAAAAAGGCAAAACTAGTCGAAAAGCCGAAGACAAGGGGGCTGAAGAGCCGCAAAAAAGAAGACGAAACAATGGTTCCCTGCTTATACTGTCGAGGAGCCTTCGGTGATTCAGTCGCCGGTGAAGGATGGGCTTGCTGCTCTGGATGCACAAAATGGGCTCATGATGAATGTGCTGGATTGGGTGACAACGACACCAGCTTCGAGTGCGAGTTTTGCTGCTCCTGAGCTGGCTTTATGAACTGATGTGCATATTGAGCCGATTGTCACATACGTTATGATTTGTTCTCTATTTGATCACAAAATTTTCGAATAATCACAGCCAAAATCCGTTGATGATTCACATGTTTCTAATACACATTTGGCGTTCAAAATGTAGTGTTTATCGCCGAAGAAATATGTGATTTGTGGAAGTTCAGGCACCCATGTTTGGTTGTCTTCGATCTCATTTTGAATTTACGCTCCTGCCTGAGTTCAGTTTGGCAGCTTGCGTAGCTTGTTCAGCTTGAGTCCTTTGGATTCTCAAGCTGTCTGTGTGCATTTGGCATTCACAAATCAGCCTGCATTTTCACAGGAGTTTCGTTTCGTAAAGCGTTTCTCTGAAATACAGATGCCGTTTTAAAATGAAATACAGCACGGAAGCTTACACACACACACACACACATATATATATATATATATATATATATAGATACAAAAATCGGGTCGAGGGTTCATGTCAGTAGCATAGCAACAAGGCTAATACAAAAGCAACAAGAGCTGTTCAGATACATACAATTTTCGTAATTTAGGCCCCCCAGTAGGTATGTATTATAATGAAAACCTATGTCGTTGAGAATGTACATTTATTGACCAAGGAACATTCGCCTATTATGCTATCATGATCGCTAACATATCGTCTTGCTTTTCAGGATTTAAAGCGCGCAAAAACACATATATGTGATCAGATAAATGTATGCCCGTTATGCCCCACATGGAAACCCATCTTACCCCACCTGGTGGGGTAAGACGGGTTTTTGCAGACTCTTGCGGGAAACGCTCCCATTTGCACACTAATGCATGGAAACTGTTGCAACCTCGGGCACACCTGCATAAATGTGTGGGCATGTCTGAGGCCAAATAGCAAGGCTATCGTGGCACCGGTTCCTGAGATATGAAGCGTCAAACACTAGCATGCCCGTCTTACCCAACTCTCCCCTACCTGCTGCGAAGCGTCCACAGACAAGGTCGTCCGGCGTCCGGCGACAGCGTGTCTCGCGTACGGCTCATCTTATGAATGCGATCATCCAACCGACAGATGCATGCACGATCTTGTCGGCGATTTGTTTTTCTCTCAAAAGGCTTCCCTCTCAGTACATGGTAAGGATATCCTCGGAGCGTGCATGCAAAACGTGATGATTATCAATTGATTTCGAGCGGTCTCGTGGATAATGGAATGGAATCGAATCCATGATGGAAGCGCATCAGCGCCGATTTTTGTGGTCCGGCGGTTATTTTTTTTTTAACTTCAACGACCCTAACTCGAAAAAAGAAAGCGGCAGATTTTCGTTTTTCTTCCTTTAACCAACGCGCCGGTCATTTCTCAGCAGGTACGCAAACAGTGGTGTATATTGCCAGGTAAAATCGTGAGTTATGTACGAACAAAACCGGATGGGTGGGCGGATTTCACCCCCCCCCCCTCCATGCAGGGCGCGTCTTAACACTCCTGGATCCTTTCAGAAATTTCCCTGAATGTTCGCTCCTGTTCGCATCTCTGTTGGCATCCTTGGTCCTGGTGGCATATCTGTTGGTACCTCTGTTGGCACCTTTGGTGACATCTTTCTTGTGTCCGAAGGCCATGCAATTACAACTAGATTTGGAAGTAGAATTTGAGATAGATGTCGAAGGATTGGCCGAAAGGGCGAGTGGGAAAAGAAATCCGTCTTACCCCACCTGACTGTCCTGGCCCGCTTTCCCCTACCTTGCCCTGCAGCCATCAATAAACGTACATCAAAATATGGAAAACATCTTCATCGGTGAAGTTTATTGTTCCTTTACCTACCTCGTCTTTTGATCCCATGATTTGGAAACGATCTTTCAGGTGCATTAATGAGGATAATCAAACCGGTACCGTCCATGGCGGACGGAGCTGTGGTCACGCACAGGCTGCGAAATAAGCTGCGTGGTAACGTTGCACCGCCCTGTTCTCTTTCACGGGCGATCGTTGACTGAAGCAGGGATTGGACATTTCGCCACTTTCGGTGGCTCGAAAGGGTTGTAGCCTCCACAGATTTTCGAAAACAGAATTTAGATGGAGGGGGCTACCGGGCCCAAATAATCCGCACACGTGTGGCCTTCATTACGGAACCTTTAGTGCAAACCTTATGGCATGGCACGTTGCTGACCCGAGACGGTCCTTTGGGCACCTGTTCCGGCAGATTCACGAACTTTTTGAAGTTTGAACCTAAATATATTGTAAACTATGCCTGATACTCTTATGAGGGAAGCATCACCGTGTTTTTCATTCAGTCGCAAGTCCATTCGGGGGTGGCATGTTCCAATGACATTATAGTGTGTCTGTACAGATCTGACCAGATCGACCCACTGCTAAGGTGGTTTTGGTTTTTGGATCTAAAGCGCACAATGTTGAGCCCTAGAGAGTAACAATGACCACCGAATTGGAATCCAGCACCAAAAGTTTCCCTTAGAAATACTTTTGACCACCATTGCTGAACTGACCTCTGAGGTGACGCTCATTTCCCAGCTGGTCCTCCCCAGGCTGAGTTTGGTCACTTATCTGCAGCGGCCGGGCCAGCTCACAATAATCCTCGTTGAGAATCGGCTTTCCCCGTTGACAGCCAATCACTTCCCCGAAAAAAGCGAACATACGTACCGCCGTATATTTCGATTCCGGAAAACCAACACCATATCCCGTCTCAGCATTTGGATCAAGAGCTGACAATGGCAATGTCACACGTCGACTAATGGCGGAGACGAATCCAAGGCGCAGGGGATGGGTGCCCCCTCCCCCTCATGGCAAAGCGGCGCCACTCAAAGACGCTCGAGTCATTCCCCTTGCATGTTTTGTGTGTGTGTGGCCGAAGGCGCCTCTCTGAGTAGAAAACGCCCATCCGGTGACATTCCGATTGGAATTTTGTCAGATCAATAGCGTTCCGGCGCCTCTGTCGACGAGCGTCCCCCATCCCCGATTCCAAATCCTGGATCCGCCCCTGACTGGCGCTGGCCGGACTGGACTGGACCAGTGAGGTGGTCACGACTGGTCCCGGCGGACACCACCCTCCCTGCCCGCCGGCGGACACCACCCTCCCTGCCCGCCGGCGGACACCACCCTCCCTGCCCGCCGGCGGGCGCCACCCTCCCTGCCCGCCGGCGGACACCACCCTCCCTGCCCGCCGGCGGGCGCCACCCTCCCTGCCCGCCGGCGGACACCACCCTCCCTGCCCGCCGGCGGGCGCCACCCTCCCTGCCCGCCGGCGGGCGCCACCCTCCCTGCCCGCCGGCGGGCGCCACCCTCCCCTGCCCGCCGGCGGACACCACCCTCCCTGCCCGCCGGCGGGCGCCACCCTCCCTGCCCGCCGGTGGGCGCCACCCTCCCTGCCCGCCGGCGGGCGCCACCCTCCCTGCCCGCCGGCGGACACCACCCTCCCTGCCCGCCGGCGGGCGCCACCCTCCCTGCCCGCCGGCGGGCGCCACCCTCCCTGCCCGCCGGCGGGCGCCACCCTCCCTGCCCGCCGGCGGGCGCCACCCTCCCTGCCCGCCGGTGGGCGCCACCCTCCCAGCCCGCCGGCGGGCGCCACCCTCCTGCCCGCCGGTGGGCGCCACCCTCCCTGCCCGCCGGCGGGCGCCACCCTCCCTGCCCGCCGGCGGGCGCCACTCTCCCTGCCCGCCGGGTGCCCACGGCCCACACTGCAGCCGTGTCAGGCCCACCAGGCGGCCCATGGCCCACCCGGCGGCCCACGGCCCACCCGGCGCCCACGGCCCACCCTGGAGCCGCGTCAGCGGACAGGCCCGGCTGCAGTGAGCAAGCGGAGAGCCGGCGACGCCGCACACGCCGGGGTCGTCTGCACGGCAGCCACGTGGTGGCAGCTGATGTGACAGCACTTCGTCAGCAGCGTGAGACATCGCGTCACGACGTTAGCACGCCGACAGCGTCACTCGACATTGACAGCGTCACTCGACAGCGTCACTTGACATTGACAGCGTCACTCGACATTGACAGCGTCATTCGACAGCGTCATTCGACAGCGTCATTCGACAGCGTCATTCGACACCGTCATTCGACAGCGTCATTCGACAGCGTCACTCCACAGTGTCACTCGACAGTGCGGCAGTGGCAACTCGCCAGCAGTGACAAGTCGCCAGGAGTGACAAGTCGCCAGCAGTGACAACTCGCCAGCAGTGACAACTCGTCAGCAGTGACAATTCGCCAGCAGTGACAACTCGCCAGCAGTGACAACTCGCCAGCAGGGACAACTCGCCAGCAGTGACAACTCGTCAGCAGTGACAATTCGCCAGCAGTGACAACTCGCCAGCAGTGACAACTCGCCAGCAGTGACAACTCGCCAGCGGTGTCAAACAGCGTAGCAGAGCGGTAGCTCGTCAGCAGCCAATGCTATACCAAGATGACTGGGGTATCTGTGGCTTCAGTTCACTAGTGGCATCCATGAACGAATATCTAGTCTGTGTTTGGTGGATGTTTCACGACGCACTTCGCGCGCGATCACGGCTAATGGCGCTGCACACCGTATCGCCGGTGGGCCGCGCGATTGAGAAATGTCGAGTGTTGAGACCGGTGATGTTTGGTACCTACAGCTCAACACCTCAGCCACTCGGTCATCCACACCCCGAATATCCAGTCGCGAGTTGAAGTCATTCTCTAGGAATCGACTGAGGATCAATGTCATGTAGGTCCAGCATCCACGTGACGTTTGGAGGTTGCGTTCGGCAGAAATACACCGTCCCGGCCGGACGTCGTGCAGGCAGCCAGAGGAGACCAGGACGGGAGCTGCGACAGCGTGCAGCAGCCTACAGCTAGATGGCCGGAGGGTTGCACCATGAACGGAGTAACGTGCGCACACCACGCCGGGTGTCTTGGATAATTTGGGTGTGCAAATTTGGACGTGTCTGGTCCCCAGGTGGTGATTTCGTAAAATTATTCCGCGACACGATGCGTGAAGGCAATGGGCGGGCTGAAATGGATTTTGGCACATTTCCGTAACATAGGGACATATGTTATATGTTCAAGTTATTTGGGGGTAAAGCCAACATTGAAGGACACTTGCCCCTCACAAGTACATAAAACGACGCCCATAGTTTGGTTGTAAGCCAGCTTCTCACCGCCAGTATGGCTCGATATCCTCTGCGGGCGGTGAGGCCACGGAAGCCACCAGGTGATGTCTGCAGTAGAACTTACCTCTGATCACCGGCCACTGTTCATCGGTCACTGGCCACATACTCTTCATCGGTCACTGCTCATCTGCCACTGCTCACCGTTTACTACCCGCCGACACCTCACCGGTCACTGCTCACCGGTCACTATTCACCGACACCTCTCCGGTCACTGCTCATCTGCCACTGCTCATCGGTCACTGCTTAATGGTCGCTACCCCACCCACCGGTCACTACTCACTGACACTTTAGCATTTACTGTACCCAGGCCACTTCTCACAGACGCCTTACCGGTCACTGCTCAATGGTCACTACCAATGGACTCCTCACCAGTCACTGCTCTCCGACGCATCGTCAGTCACTGTTCGGCAGTCACTGCGCACAGACACCTCACCGGTCACTGCTCACTGCCTATAGACTCCCCACTGGTCACTGTTCGCCGATCACTGTTCATTGACATCTCACCTGTCACTGTCCATCGATCACTGCTTACCGATCACTGCCACCGGTCACTGCTCACCGGCCACTGTTCGTCGAATCCTCCACGGTCACCGTTCACTGGTCACTCTCACCGACACTCCGCCGGTCACTATTCATCTGCCAATGTTCACCGACTGCCGCCCACCGGTCACTCATCACCAGTCAGTTCTTACCAGTCACTGCTCACCAAGTCACTTCTCAACGGTCAGCACTCACCAGTCACTGCCCGCCGGCCACTGTGGCTTCTCAGCCGCTCTGCACGCCACCATTGGAAGCATATCGCGGTGCTGAGGCCGGACCGTGACCTCGGGATGAGAAGCTGCCTGGCCAGCTAACCCCAAGCATGGCGCAGCGCCACCATCGGACACTGCCTCGCCAGCTACCCATCCAGCTCAGTGTGGCGTCACAATTCAGGCTTCTGCTGGCCACAGCCTGGTCTAGATGTGGTGTTGCAAGTATATTCGACCAGTAACCACCTCAAACAACAGGTATGACGTCACACGCTGGGGCGTTCGCTTGCGGTTTCCTCAGGTAGGTGCCTCGCCATAGCCGGGTGCCTCTACAAGGCACTGGCTCCGATGGTGGTGGCGGCACAGCTGCTACACCGGTAGCCAGCTTTGGCTGGTGTGTGGCGTCACAGCTGTTACACCGGTAGCCAGCTTTGGCTGGTGTGTGGCGTCACAGCTGTTACACCGGTAGCCAGCTTTGGCTGGTGTGTGGCGGCACAGCTGTTACACCGGTAGCCAGCTTTGGCTGGTGTGTGGCGTCACAGCTGCTACACCGGTAGCCAGCTTTGGCTGGTGTGTGGCGTCACAGCTGTTACACCGGTAGCCAGCTTTGGCTGGTGTGTGGCGGCACAGCTGTTACACCGGTAGCCAGCTTTGGCTGGTGTGTGGCGTCAGAGCTGTTACACCGGTAGCCAGCTTTGGCTGGTGTGTGGCGTCACAGCTGCTACACCGGTAGCCAGCTTTGGCTGGTGTGTGGCGTCACAGCTGTTACACCGGTAGCCAGCTTTGGCTGGTGTGTGGCGTCAGAGCTGCTACACCGGTAGCCAGCTTTGGCTGGTGTGCCACCATAGTCGGATGTCTCCACGAGAGACTAACTCAGGTAGACGTGAAGTGGGAGTCGGCACCTGCGCCGGCCACGGGCTGACCAGTCCTACTTGGAGTCGCCTTCTTTGTTGAGGTAGTGAAGCACGTAGTGTAGCACCAGGTCATAGCAGTACTTGTACTCCGTCTGAGGAGAGTCGACCGTTAAGAAGGGACACTTACGACAGGAAGAAGGGACGCTTTTTTTTGAAGCAGCACCAGCACACATGCGTTCTGGAATCTCTGTCAAAGCATCAAACACTCCCCAAGTGCTCGTAACTGAGATGGTCAACACGATGGCCATGTCTCACGCGGGGACAGACGGAGTATTTTCCGGCGGGTGATGAGCCCCGCCTGAGGTGGGTGATGGGTGATGGGCCCCGCTGACACAGGTGGGTGGCGGCAGAGCGGTGTCGCCCCTCACCATGCTTGAGATGAGCTGCGGCCGGTGTCGGCGCACCGTTTTGACGGCCTGAAACACGTCCACCTCGTGATGCTGGATGACCTGCTCGATACAGGCGTTGGCGGCGCAGTAGACGCCCGCCCGGCACTGGCCGTCTCTGAAAACATCGGCAAACGTCGGCGGAGCACTGGACCTCAGTTCCATGCAGTGAGTACCAGGTCCCTCTCGTAACACAGAGGTGTCGACATTTTGCCCGCGCCGTGACCGTTGATCGTGGGGTGCGGCAACGCAAACCCTGTGTAGATGAATGCATGCTAAAGCAATACTTCCAAAATCGGCACTTAGATGTATTCTACCTCCCCTGAACCAGAGCACGTCATATAGAAGTCATCACTAAGTGTATTCGTTGTCATTGAGAACACAGAGATGACTGTGTCACCACCTATGAGCTGCCATGAATTGTGAAAGTCTGCTGGCAAACTAATTTACTTGGTTTGAATCCTTAGCAAGGCCGTGCATTTGCCCACCAATACCGCTGGAACGGCACCAGGCCCGGCAGGCACACTAACGACATCTACTGGTAGGCCTCGCCAACCACGATCAAGAAGCTATCTTTTCGGGTCTGATGTTGTGAACTAAAAGCTTCTCTATCTGGGGATTTATACCCTGCACACATACACTTCCCAACGCACGCAATTGCACACGCACCCCTGCTTGTCCCCACGTGCAAAGACGTGCGCTCTATATACACGGCAGGGATTAATTGTTTTGGCATTCTTGCGGGACAATCATGTGCACGCGATCGACAGCATGTTTTGCGCCGCAGCAGGCCGTGGACGCGGCGGGGCTGTGCCGGCTTCTGTCCGCCCGACACATGGAAGACTGCTCCGGTGACCCGAGGCTGTGCCCCCGGGGGTGCCGCCCGATCGCTGGCCGCCACCTGTGAACCCGATGCCGCAGGCCCTGTCCAGCTACATTAAACCCGTGGAAGGACGACTGCCATCTCCTGCAGGTGGGGGCCGGCCGAGGAAAAGTCTGCACAGAGTTAGACTCAAGCAAAGGATTCCGGTTAGGCTGGAGCCGGGGATCTCCCGCCCTCTAGAAACACATCAACGGACAGCGCCATGATAGGTGTGACCAAATTCTGAGCTATTGATGAAGATAAGAGATTTGATTTCAAATCAATGTTTCCACAGTGTAATGGCCTTTCCACATCGTATCAAAGCTTCTTCTTAATTTGCAATAGTTTTCGTGAGGGCAAGCAGAAAATAACAAAAGCAAAAGGCAGAACAAACATGCGCGGCCAGTAAGCCTTCGTGTTGCTCGCAACATGATTTACTCTTCAGAATCAGCGTTTATAGCCGCATATGGAAAAAATTAGGGGACCAGAACTTTTCGAAGCAAGTTCCGTAATATCACTTTATTATGACAGTCCACTGAAACTTCCATTCATGGCCGTATGTTAGCGCTAAATGTCAAGTAGCACCATCCGATAGCTGGCTGGGGTGCGACACTCACGGGGAGACGACGACGACGGGACCGTATCCGGAGCGCTGCCGCCACCGCTCCACCATGTTCATCAGCTCCACCAGAGCGTTGGTGGACGTTGGCACCTTGTACCCGGTCGGCCAGCAGGTCAGCTGGAAAAGCTGACACGTCTTCGACTCGGCCTTGACGCCAGCCATTAGTTCTGTCAGAGAGACGATCTGTGGACGTCAGCTTCGTCAGAGGGACGATCTGTGGACGTCAGCTTCGTCAGAGGGACGATCTGTGGACGTCAGCTTCGTCAGAGGGACGATCTGTGGACGTCAGTTTTGTCAGAGAGGTGATCTGTAGACGTCAGCTTCGTCAGAGGGACGATCTGTAGACGTCAGCTTCGTCAGAGGGACGATCTGTGGACGTCAGCTTTGTCGGAGGGACGATCTGTGGACGTCAGCTTTGTCAGAGAGACGATATGTGGACGTCAGCGTCGTCAGAGAGACTGCTTCTGGATGGGATACTCATGAAAGAGATCTATTAACACGCGCCTTGGAGGGCCTCTGAAAGTTACGCGCACCGGAGGGGGGAGGGGGGGCGGATTCCGCCCCCATAAGACCTCGGCTCCCATTACGGCTAGAGCAACGAAATGTTCAGGGTGGATGGGCACGATAGTTAACTCTATTTTGTGTAAATTTCGTGACCTTAGGTCAATATCTTCAAGGACGTCAAAATAGCAAAATTTTCTGGTTTTGCGTGACTTGGCTTGTCATTGTCCTGGATCGCTGTGATCGTGTTTAAATGCTCAAAAATTAGCATTAATGATCTTTTTGACATTACTATTGATGCAATACATACGCCAGATCCGCCATTTGACCTCAGGTCACCTATATAGGAGCACTGTCAGGTCATTACCTCTCCAGTTACCGGAACCGGGCTGCCCACCTGACTGCTCCGTTGGGCGGCTCGGCACAATCGGCTTCGTAAAGAAAGGAGTGAAATACATGAATAAAGTATGGAAAAGCTTCGGCACACAATGACAAGCAGTAGGTTTCCGGATGTGTAGGGGGTAACATGCAAAGTGACATCAATCGCATGACAGTCATTTTCATTTATGACAACATTCCAGTTGACCAAGTTTGGTTCCATTAGCCTGTCATGATGATCTCGGCGACCTAACATGACTTTTAAATTATATAGCGTAACAATATGCATCAAACAAGTCCCTAGTGTTGTCAAGAACACTTCCCATTTTCCAATATACGGGAAGCGCATCAGCGCCGTTTTTTGTGGTCTGGCGCTGCGATGTTTTTAACTTTAACCGCTCATAACTTAAAAACTGTCCGGCCGATGTTCATTTGTGTTGCTTTAAACAATGCGCCGGACATTTCTAAGCAGGTATGGAAGAAATTGCGTATATTGGCCGGTACAACATCGAGCTGTGTACGAAAAATCGGAGGGGTGGGCGGATTTTGCCCTCCACCCCTCCAGGGCGTGTGTTAACCAGTCATGAACTTGACCTGACTTGACCTCAGTGACCTGACATGACTTTGAAACAATGTAGCATAATAATATACATCAAACAAGTCGCTAGTGATGCCAAGAACACTTCCTTTTTGCCAATATACGGGAAACGCATCAGCGCCAGTATTTGTAGTCTGGCGCTGATAATTTTTTTTTACTTTACCGACCCCTAACTCGAAAAATGTTCGGTCGATTTTCCTTTTTATTAGTTTAAACAACGTGCCGTTCATATCTAAGCAGGTACACAAACAATGGCGTATATCGACCGGTAAAATCGGGAGTTATCTACGAAAAACCGGAGGGGTGGACGGATTTCGCCCCTCCCCCCCCCCCCTCCAGGGCGCGTGTTAACATGAAGTGAATTATAGGCAATCTGTGGACGTCAGTTTTGTCCGCAAGAAGAAACATATCACTGTTAGCTTCCTCGCACATATGATTTGTTAGTGGGAGGTTAACATTATCACTCAAGGATTCGCAGAGGCCATGATATTTGTTATTCACAGCATGAACAAAGGAATATTATATTCCCGAGAGTCAATGGGAATGCATATTTGGATATGAATGCACATCGAAAAGATGGTATGCATATATTCAAATGAGTGCATTCCAACTTCCATGGTGCATACCTAACGTTTGTGAAAAAGAAAGAAAGAAAGTGTTATGCATTTCAACGCCATTCAAGCGAATACTTTGCCAATGAAAAAGCAGTGCAAGGCTTTGGGGTACTCTCAGTTGGCTTCAACACTCAATTTTACTGTCATTCTTGCAAATTGTCATCGCTGTATCAAGAAGTAAAATAACCCAGAATATATTCTGGCCGACTTCACGTGATAAAAAATTTGGAATTTTGTTTAGATACTGTGCTTTGTTTTAAGAAGCATTTCGTCGATCACCAAGGCCGATTCTTTTCCCACTCCCACTCTCAGTCCCACTACCACTCTCATTCCCACCCTCACTACCCGCTATGATGGATTGGGTAGGCCTTTGCATGCTGACTGACCTTTTTGTTGATGCGGAAGATCCATGACTTGATGTTCTGATAGTGCTGGTGCGAAATGTGTTCCACGGTGAACGCGGTGCCATACTTCCGAGAGCGTGTGCTCTCAGGCCAGAACGGCGGGAAACTCTGCAACGATGACCAATCAACACTCGCCCTGCCACAACGATGGCCAATCAACACTCGCTCTGCCACAACGATGACCAATCAACACTCGCCCTGCCACAACGGTGGCCAATCAACACCCGCTCTGCCACAACTATGACCAATCAACACGCGCCCTGCCAGACACAGACGTCCATCTGCCAATCAAGTGATTCAATCGTATGATCGGCATTCCGCGGCAGATCCTCCTTTTCAGCCTGGTCCGAACAGGAGACTGAAGACTGTCAATCGGCTTTGGACACACGGAAGTCAATCGCCGACCTGCGCCTCGTCAGGAGCACACGTGAGCCAGCCAGCGTCCCAGGTGGGTGGACACCGGGCATCAGTGTGAAATTTTTCAAGAAAATTGGTGGAAAATACCACCTAATGAAAGTTCAATAGACTAATCCTCTCTATGGCTTTTGCGACATCCTTGCTTACTAGCTGCTGATTATGAAGCCAACATGAACTCAACTGAAGACATCCTGATGCCCTTCAACAATTCAAATATGCCATAGATGGGGTGCACCAATGACCTATGATCAGGAAATCTCCTGAAACCGCATCACAGAGCCTCTTCTGTTTCAGATAGTCTACCCAGTATCCTGAAACCCGGTATCATCCAGCACTCCTTAAGTCCTTATTCAGCAAGCAATGAACCCCTGCATTGAATACAATATGCAGACTTATCAAAGTTGCTCAGTGATAAATTATTCTACTTTCTGAACACTCAATCGACATCCTTCTCCAAGAAGTATCGGCATCCTGCTCATTGATATGAAGTATTTATGTCTCCTTTGTAACAGTATCTCGTTTATAAATGGCATGTGCATGCCCTCAACATGGAATGGTGTTACACGGACATTTTGCAATGCAATTTCGGGTAAAGGGATGACCTATGTGATATGGGATACAATACCAGTTCATCATATGGGCGCTGTATGACCGAAGCAGTCGATGCGCCCCTAAGCCCAAATAACCAACCAACCAGTTCATCATAGTTATTATTCTCCTTATCCCAAATACATCTTTTCTTAAATTATGAATCTTAAAACAAATGATAAAGGTCCAGTCATAATCACCTGCACCATGAACTCAAATTTTAGTCTGAAAGACATCAAAAACATTCTAAATTACACTAATTACATGCCAAATTTCGACATCCTTCTATGCTCATTTCGACAACTCACACCTAATGAAAAACCAATATTTTAACACTGCCGGGCATGCTAGGCACAACAGAACCTGACCATCTGAATTCTGACCTAATATCTGGATTATGACCTAATCTCCGAATTCTAACATAATCTCTGAATTCCCGACCTAATCTCTGAATTTTGACCTAATCTCTGAATTCTGTCCTTATCTCCGAATTCTGACCTACTCTCTGAATTCTGACCTAATATCAACGATTATGGCCACAGCCGTCCAGGCTTTCAGGATGACGGACGGATACATGTGCCAAAAACAACGCTAACTGCAGTAGGCAGGGTGGAGAATCTCTAACTCCAGTAGTTGGTACTTAACAACTAAGGCATCTGATGCCACTCTGCCTAGCAATCAACTGCCAAGGTTCGGGCACACTGCTAGTTATCGCTTCACAGCGACAGCACTCTGACCGGACTGGGGTCAGGGTTACAGAGCACTGACCGGACTGGAGTCAGGGTTACAGAGCACTGACTGGACTGGGTTACAGAGCACTGACCGGACTGGGGTCAGGGTTACAGAGCACTGACCGGACTGGGTTACAGAGTACTGACCGGACTGGGGCACAGAGCACTGACCGGACTGGGGTCAGGGTTACAGAGCACTGACTGGACTGGGTTACAGAGTACTGACCGGACTGGGGCACAGAGCACTGACCGGACTGGGGTCAGGGTTACAGAGCACTGACCGGACTGGGTTACAGAGCACTGACCGGACTGGGTTACAGAGCACTGACCGGACTGGGTTACAGAGCACTGACCGGACTTGGTTACAGAGCACTGACCGGACTGGGGTCAGGGTTACAGAGCACTGACCGGACTGGGGTCAGGGTTACAGATCACTGACCGGACTGGGTTACAGAGCGCTGACCGGACTGGGTTACAGATCACTGACCGGACTGGGTTACAGAGCACTGACCGGACTGGGTTACAGAGCACTGACCGGACTGGGTTCCAGATCACTGACCGGACTGGGTTCCAGATCACTGACCGGACTGGGGTCAGGGTTACAGATCACTGACCGGACTGGGTTACAGATCACTGACCGGACTGGGCTACAGAGCACTGACGGGACTGGGTTATAGAGCACTGACCGGACTGGGTTACAGAGCACTGACCGGACTGGGTTCCAGATCACTGACCGGACTGGGTTCCAGATCACTGACCGGACTGGGGTCAGGGTTACAGATCACTGACCGGACTGGGTTACAGATCACTGACCGGACTGGGTTACAGATCACTGACCGGACTGGGCTACAGAGCACTGACGGGACTGGGTTACAGAGCACTGACCGGACATGGTTACAGAGCACTGACCGGACTGGGCTACAGAGCACTGACCGGACATGGTTACAGAGCACTGACCGGACTGGGTTACAGAGCACTGACCGGACTGGGGTCAGGGGTACAGAGCACTGACCGGACATGGTTACAGATCACTGACCGGACTGGGTTACAGAGCACTGACCGGACTGGGGTCAGGGGTACAGAGCACTGACCGGACTGAGTTACAAAGTACTGACCGGACTGGGCTACAGAACACTGACCGGACTGGGTTACAAAGTACTGACCGGACTGGGCTACAGAACACTGACCGGACTGGGTTACAAAGTACTGACCGGACTGGGCTACAGAACACTGACCGGACTGGGTTACAAAGTACTGACCGGACTGGGCTACAGAACACTGACCGGACTGGGTTACAAAGTACTGACCGGACTGGGCTACAGAACACTGACCGGACTAGCGTCGGGGCTACAGAGCACTGACCGGACTGGGTTACAAAGTACTGACTGGACTGGGGCACAGAGTACTGATCGGACTGGGCTACAGAGCACTGACCGGACTGGCATCGGGGCTACAGAGCACCACCACTGCCGTGCAGTCGTGGTCGTACACCAGCGACCAGAGGTCGGCCACCGACGGCGGCAGCACCCACTCGGTGACGATGTACTCGCGCGGGTGCGAGTAACCCTGCAACAGCGGGTCCGGTCGTCACGTGCCGCGGCTCACCGTCACGTGCGGCGGGCCGGTCAGCACCGCCACCGAGCTGCAGTCGTGGTCGTAGACGAGGCTCCAGAAGTCGCTGGCCGTGCCCCGCAACGGCCACTCGGTCACCAGGTACTCACGCGACCTGTTGTAGCCCTGCAGGCGGCGCGATAGCGGGTCAGCGCGTGCTGACCTGTCCTGGCGACTGGGTGGCCAGTACTCGCGGGGCTACTGCACGCCACATTGGGAGCATTCGGTAGTAGTTGTGAGCATGCGACTATACAGAGGTGGCATCGGTCACTAGCTAAAACTAATGGGCAAGACGCAAAACAGCAGACATGGACAAGCTTCTTATACTACAGCACCAAAGCACGGCAACATTCACGAGGGAGGCACATGCCTTTGTCGGTGGTAATAATGTCTGTGTGGCTTGTGTGTAAAACTATACAGATTCAGCAGATTCAGGATCCGGATGTCAGGAAGCTGTTCTACTAGGTGATTGTCAAACGGCCCACCTGCGCTTCCAAAGCGTTTTCGCCACGCAACAACATAGGATTAATGCTGACTGCACCAAACTCCTGCTCGAGTTAACTGAGCTCCGCAGCTCCCTACTGGCCACACCCACTGTCTTTCATACCTGCTCCGCTGGACGTGTGTGGCGGACCATGAACGTCCAGCTCGATAAACAGCACGTGCTGGACGTGTGTGGTGGACCGCGAACGTCCAGCACGATAAACAGCACGTGCTGGACGTGTGTGGTGGACCGCGAACGTCCAGCGTGATAAACAGCACGTGCTGGACGTGTGTGGTGGACCGCGAACGTCCAGCTCGATAAACAGCACGTGCTGGACGTGTGTGGTGGACCGCGAACGTCCAGCGTGATAAACAGCACGTGCTGGACGTGTGTGGTGGACCGCGAACGTCCAGCACGATACACAGCACGTGCTGGACGTGTGTGGCGGACCATGAACGTCCAGCGCGATAAACAGCACGTGCTGGACGTGTGTGGTGGACCGCGAACGTCCAGCAGAAAAAAACGTGCTGGACGTGTGTGGTGGACACGAACGTCCAGCGTGATAAACAGCACGTGCTGGACGTGTGTGGTGGACCGCGAACGTCCAGCACGATAAACAGCACGTGCTGGACGTGTGTGGTGGACCACGAACGTCCAGCGTGATAAACAGCACGTGCTGGACGTGTGTGGTGGACCATGAACGTCCAGCGTGATAAACAGCACGTGCGGACGTGTGTGGTGGACCACCTGCATCCCGCGTGGGGAGCAGCACGTGCGCCTGCAACATGGATGTAGCGAACAGCCGTATTGTCATATCGTGCTTTGTGTCCTGCCAGAAACGGATCCAGCAATTTTGATGGGAACACTTGTCTGGAGAGATGCCATTTCTCCCGAGGGGAGCCATTTTCACACAGAGACGCCGCTGACTCTGCAAGAAAAAAGGATAGGTAATTGGCTTCTTTGTGTAAACGCATGGTTTGGCTGGATTGACCACAACTAGCTTGGTTCGGCTGGGTTGACTACAGCTGCCATGGTTCCCGAAGATGACTCGCCTTCACTTGAACAATCATTCACCACAGAGTCCCCTAGGCTCAGCGATTATAGCTAATTAGCTATTGCCACATATGAGTGCGCAGTTGATGCCCGCTTCTATGTGCCCGCGGGGTGGTCATGCACTGACAAGTACAGGAGCCGCAGCAATATTCGCTTCCTCCTCTTCGTGTATTCATTTTCCCCACCATTCTTGAAAAGAAAGCAATGCCACCTCATGTGCATTATTATCCATGCAGGGACACAAATGGCTGTAGGGCTAAAGTCAAACGCAAACAAGTACAGCTCTTGTAATGCAAGTGCTAACATATCAAGTGCGGTTGAGCGTTATTGTCCCGAACAACTACATCAGCGCAACATTGCTGAGTGGAGAAACGTACGTCGACGAAGACGGCGTTGATGTAGTCGGTGGCCATGTTGCCTTGGAATGAGGTCAGGTACGGCCGGAAGTTATCCGCTGCAAGCACGGAGTACCGACTGAAGTAGGAACACGTGCGACTGCGTCTGACCGGCCGTTCAGCAGTTCCACAACGAGGCGGTATAGTGTGTGGACGACACCCAGTCTTGACACAGTGATCCAGTGACTTGAACATAATCGGCCTGGAAATTATGAGCCTACCTCACGTCATCGCAAATTATACATGATTTGTTCGATGCTAAAAGTGTGTCTTACAACTTAATCCTAATTACCTGTTAAACATGTAGCCTAAACAATCGCCAGCAAAAGGTTCCAAACTGTTTGAATAGCTAATATCATTTCCAGAAATCGGTCATCACATGGCTGGTCGGGAGAAGACAACGATGTACAGCAAAGCGCTGCCTCCCCATTGCTGATCCAAGGGGCGTCGCATCCTCTTGGCGGAGCTCAGGAGATCAAGTATTTCTTGGACAATCAAAATATGGCAGGTATCAGGGAGCAGGTGTAGGACATTGGCACTTCAGAAATGGGCATTTCTTCTCATATGCATCGAGTCATTATCCCGTTGATTAGGTTGACAACTTGCATCCCATTTCGGAAGCTCGTGTGGTATTGACAGCATACAGTGATGATTTCATGATCTGGTGCATGCTTTGAGTAACGTTGTTTGGTTCCTGTTGCATGAGTAAAGGACAATTGAGCTACGACCTACGAGCTACGAGTGCGCTAAGGATGCTAGTAGACAATCATACTAGCAGAAAACGTCCTCCCTCTATCCGAATTTGTGATTAAACAATGCTTCCCTGCTCCCACTGCAAAAATAAATATAACTTTGCCTGCACAGTAATTCCAGGTGCAACCTAACATAAAGGCGAATAAAACTTAGGAAGCCAATACATCTAGGAATGTGTAGGGAAATACCCACCCCACGCACTTTCTACATCCCAATCGCCGCATGGCGGAAAACGGATTTCGGGGCCTGGTGAACAACTTCCATCGGGTGAAGAATAATATCGTCCAGGACGGGAACAACTTCCATCGGGTGAAGAATAATATCGTCCAGGACGGTACAATCACGTGAGGATGTGAGGGCGCACCTATCGTCGTTACCAGTGCACCAGACGTCCACGTGGCCAGTCTTGCACGTTGATTTGGATCAGTCACTACTGAAAAGTTTCACCATATCGTCGACTAAATTTTATCCATAGCAATGGGCTAATAGCTAAAAAGAGTGCAGACAATTGTTATGCCGCATTGCTTCGAATGACGTTGCCAGGCACCCATTAATGCCATCACTTCGTCACTTGGGACCTGACTAATACTATGGTCACGCTCTCCCACGAGGCACGATCATGACGTCACGGTTATTGTGCCGGCTGTCGGCGCGGTACTCACGAGGCACGATCATGACGTCCCGGTTATTGTGCCGGTTGTCGGCGCGGTACTCACGAGGCACGATCATGACGTCCCGGTTATTGTACCGGTTGTCGGCGCGGTACTCACGATGCACGATCATGACGTCCCGGTTATTGTGCCCGTTGTCGGCGGTACCCACGAGGCACGATCATGACGTCCCGGTTATTGTACCGGTTGTCGGCGCGGTACTCACGAGGCACGATCATGACGTCCCGGTTATTGTGCCCGTTGTCGGCGGTACCCACGAGGCACGATCATGACGTCCCGGTTATTGTACCGGTTGTCGGCGCGGTACTCACGATGCACGATCATGACGTCCCGGTTATTGTGCCCGTTGTCGGCGGTACCCACGAGGCACGATCATGACGTCCCGGTTATTGTGCCCGTTGTCGGCGGTACTCACGAGGTACGATCATGACGTCCCGGTTCTTGTGCCGGTTGTCGGCGCGGTACTCACGATGCACGATCATGACGTCCCGGTTATTGTGCCCGTTGTCGGCGGTACTCACGAGGTACGATCATGACGTCCCGGTTCTTGTGCCGGTTGTCGGCGCGGTACTCACGAGGCACGATCATGACGTCCCGATTCTTGTGCCGGTTGTCGGCGCGGTGGCCGCCGGCGCAGTCGCCGATGGTGAATTTGGGCACCTGGCGACAGATCTGGTTGAACTCGCGCTGGTAGTCGCTGAGCTTGTCGCCGACTGTGGGGCGCACGGCCTTCTCCTTGAGCCGTTGCGACAGCTCCGACACCGGGAACGACGAGTAGCCGCAGTTGACGAAGTCCTCCAGCGTGTCGTACACAAACTTGTACTGGTCCTGTCGATCGGCCATAGCTACCACTGTATTAAATGCAGATGCAGAGGTATCGCATTACATGCAGACGCATCCCTCTGAAGTGCTAAATCGGCCGATGTCATGCTGTTCGGTTGCATGATTGAATTTGGACCGGTGCACAACACTGCTGACTGAGGTCCGGAAAACTCGACGTATTAATCAAGTGTTGTTTTGCCCAAGTAATAGTTTCCCTGTCAGTGAAAGACAACTTGATCTTTAGCTTTTGCCGAATATACACCACCGTGGTCTACATTACCTCAATACATAATGATTTGATGGAGCGCATAGCAAGCGGGTTCGATCATACGTGAATGAGAGAATACACGTTCAATATTAGTTTTTCGTTCCACCTTTTTTCTGATGTAGACCCCTGTTTCGTATGCAGCAGCCTATCCTATTTGGCTCTACGCACTACTACAGGCTCGATTGCTATTGAGCTTTCCTATGACCAACTATTCAAAAGTTAGGATAGCCAACTTAGGAATGCCTCAGGATGTTAATACAAATGTCATTTGTCTTCATACCTTCAATTCACTATAACTAATTGAATTATAACATTTTCACTATAACATTACACACGTGTCCCTCAGAACAGTGGCAACAGGGTAGTGGCGAACTTAATCGTGAGTCTTGAACACGGGTAGGGTATGTGGTAGGCCGAATCATGAGTAGCGGCGGTGGCAGCCATGGAAGACAATGACAATCGCAGACGACGGCGTCAGTCACAAACGCCAGTGGCAATAACTGACGACGATGACAGTCATAGACGACAGTAGCAGTCACGGAAGACGATGACAATCACTGATGACAGCGGCAATAACTGACGACGATGCCAGTCATGGACGACAATTGTAATCACGGACGACAGTAGCAGTCATGGACGACAATTACAATCATGGACGACGGTAGCGGTCACGAATAACAGAAGCAGTAACAGACGACATGAGCAGTCACGAACAACAGTAGCAGTCACGAACAACTGTAGCAGTCACGAACAACAGTAGCAGCCACTGGCGACATCGGCAGTCACAGACGACAGTAGCAGTCACGGAAGTCAATGACAATCACGGGCAACAGTAGCAGAGACGAATAACAGTAGCAGTCAGGAACAACAGCAATAGTAGCGGACGACAGTAGCAATCATGACCAACGAAGGCAATCCCGATCAACGGTAGCAGTCACGAACGTACGACCAGTTCGATGAGACCGCGTCGCGACTGGCGAAGCTTCTTGAGGTAGCCGTAGATGTCCAACAGTCCATCTTCCTCCAGCAGCTCGATGTTGGCGTCGATCGCCAGAAACACACCCGACCGGCCGGCGCCGTCGCTGCCGACACGAGGAGGGGTTCACTTGGGGGGGGGCGCACGTGGGACGTCAACAGCCCCGTGTGGCTAGGGAGACAGGGTAACGCTGCCGACACGGGAGGGGTGTCACTTCGGGGGCGCACGCGGGGACGTCCACAGCATCGTGTTGCTGGGGAGAGAAGGTAACGCTGCCGACACGGGAAGCGGTCATTTCTCAACAAAAACAGAAAATACGAGGAGCTGTGCCCGTCTCGAGCCTTCCCATTAGAAATGTATCGGTGCACCCTGGGTCTGGGAGTCAGCAGCTTACCTGCAGTGTACTATGGTGGCGCCGTTCAGGTCAGAGACTCAGCAGCTTACCTGCAGTGTACTATGGTGGCTCCGTACAGGTTAGAGACTCAACAGCTTACCTGCAGTGTGCTATGGTGGCCCTGTTCAGGTTAGAGACTCAACAGCTTTCCTGCAGTGTACTATGGTGGCTCCGTTCAGGTCAGAGACTCAACAGCTTACCTGCAGTGCACTATGGTGGTTCCGTACAGGTTAGAGACTCAACAGCTTACCTGCAGTGTACTATGGTGGCTCCGTTCAGGTCAGAGACTCAGCAGCTTACCTGCAGTGTACTATGGTGGCTCCGTTCAGGTCAGAGACTCGTCAGCTTACCTGCAGTGCACTATGGTGGCTCCGTTCAGGTCGGGCACCCTGCGGTTTAAGCAGATGCGGATCCGGCGTCTGAACTCCAAGATGGCATTGGAGAATGGGCAGGAGTGGCACGACCACTCTGTGTAGTGCAGCTGGAGAAGCGTTCTCTTCTGCAACAGCACACGTCCTCAACATAACTCCTATAGGCACTCGCAGTTCTCAGCAGCGCAGAACAGGAGTGTCAGTGCGGGAAGCCACCTTGCAGATGGGCAAACGGCAACACCAATCTAGACCCCAGCTTTTGATCACAACACCAGTACTTGAGCACCCCTGCATACGATATAAGCTCCGATAGCATTAGCCTGCAACCAGTTGCGCTTTCTGTTAATATATCAGTTTGTCAGTATGTCTGTGTCACTGTCAATCTGGCAATATGTCTGTGTGTCTGGCTGTCTAGCTGACTATGTCTGCATGTCAATCTACCAGTCTCTATGCCTGTCTGTCTGTCTGTCTGTCGCGTCTGTCACCCCGCCAGGCTGTCTGTCAATCTGTCACGGGTGCTCAGGTGCGCATCACTTAGTTTCAGCGCTGCTCAGTGCTTAACCTTTACCGTGGGGATTGCCGGCAATCCCGCTTCCACCTCGGTACCAATCGCCTACTAATGTTGAAGCTTAAACATGGATGCTTGGAATCAACAGACGAATTTCTGTTGGCAGGAGACACTGGTTTATCGAAAGCATATTCAGTGGTGCAACCAGGATTTTCTCAAGGGTTTGGCCGACAAAAAAAGTCGTGAAAAATAAAACGCTTTCGGCACTTGGAGCGCGCCGAAAATGTCTGCTTTTTCGTGGTGAAAATCTCTTCTTTTTTTTGGGGTGGTGGGGGGGGGGGGGGGTAGTGTATTTTAGTTACACTAAACCGCCTCTTGCCCTGACTGCACCTCTGCGCATACTACCAAAGCATCTAATAAAATGGCCTGTCACCAATGTTATTGTCCTACGTATACTCACTCAAACATGATCACACAACTTTCCCGCCGTACATACGTCACACTGCACCGCTCCCGACACGAGCGGACGTCAGGGGAGTGACGTCGGGGCTGCGCCGTACATACGTCACACTGCACCGCTCCCGATACTGAGCGGCACGTCAGGGGAGGGACGTCGGGGCTGCGCCGTACATACGTCACACTCTGCGTGTCCACCGCTCTCGATACTGAGTGGCACGTCAGTGGAGGGACGCCGGGGCTGCGCCGTACATACGTCACACTCCGCGTGTCCACCGCTCCCGATACTGAACGGCACGTCAGGGGAGGGACGCCGGAGCTGCGCCGTATATACGTCACACTGCACCGCTCCCGATACTGAGTGGCACGTCAGGGGAGTGACGTCGGGGCTGCGCCGTACATACGTCACACTCCGCGTGTCCACCGCTCCCGATACTGAGTGGCACGTCAGGGGAGGGACGCCGGGGCTGCGCCGTACATACGTCACACTCCGCGTGTCCACCGCTCCCGATACTGAGTGGCACGTCAGGGGAGGGACGCCGGGGCTGCGCCGTACATACGTCACACTCCGCGTGTCCACCGCTCCCGATACTGAGTGGCACGTCAGTGGAGGGACGCCGGGGCTGCGCCGTACATACGTCACACTCCGCGTGTCCACCGCTCCCGATACTGGGCAGCACGTCAGGGGAGGGACGCCGGGGCTGCGCCGTACATACGTCACACTCCGCGTGTCCACCGCTCCCGATATTGGGCGGCACGTCAGGGGAGGGACATCTCAACCGGTGCGGTACTCTCACCCAGTCCAGCACATCTAGCTGCTCTCTTCACTGCAAGGATGGTCTGTCGGTTGCTCCTGCAGACCACTTACTTCGGATGACCCCAGAGCAAGTGTCCGGAGGTGGAAGCCCATGAGAGTATGGCATTGGCGACCACGTGGTCAGGTCCGTTTTTGGCAGCTATGTGTCGCTCCCCTCCCCTCTCCACAACATGTTGCTAAAGCCATCATCGAGCCTTAGCTGATTGAGGTAGTGCTTCATCTTCTGCATCGGCTGGACAAGCATTGAGCCCTAGTATTTCAGTCGCAGAGCCGTTCGAAACTCATAAAGCACCCTGCGGTATTGTCCGGCACTGGATCACCGTGTAACTGTCAGCGGACGACAAATAAACGTTAGCGCCACCGCTTTGCACATAACACAACTTATTGTTACTGCCAAAGGATCCCTATGGCTTTCAAGGACCCTCTGTGCTACTTTCAAGGACCTTCAAGGACCCTCTGTGCTCTGTGACTCCCAAAGTGTGCTACTCTGTTGCTATCAGTGCGATCAATGTCCTTTAACAATCAGAGGAAGTCAAGACATCGAGGGAGATCAAGAAGCCCGACCAGTTCCTGTTAGGATAGATGTGGTGGAGCACGTGCCCCGCTCACGTGCTGTCTCATGAGCCCCTGGTCGCTGTAGTAGTTTTGTGTGTTCTTATTTCTCCACATCTTGGCCAATAGTGGTCATCAACACTGATGCCAACCTTTTCCATGAATGCAAGACGAAATATTCACAAGCAACACATCGATACCCGAAATATCGACCGCAAGATATTCACAACGTGAACATCTATACATTATATTTCGGAATGATAATATCGACTGTACACAGACACAGACAATAATATCTACAAAATCATGTAATACTATGTACAATCACAATCGATAATAGCATGTAATATCTACACATTGACACGAAAAACACCAACACCGAATAAAAATAGGTAAAATATCCACACAGGAAAATATCGAGGCACATAATATCCACTAAAACCATATCTAATGACATTACAAAAAAAATCCTTTTTCGAACAAAAAGTGCACAGAAAGCAATGGTAGTTAGCATGCGGACAGGGACAAGCTCTGTCCTTGTGGCGTCCTTTCGATATCACGCTACTTGGTGACACCACTATCTCCTCGCTAGCACCCTGGACACTTGAATTCATTTGTCACTGGAGTATGCCCCCGTCGACAAATTTATAATAAGTACGTGCATATATACTTATGTGTGCGTTCATATATACCTTACATATATTAAGTATATAAATAAGTACGTTCACATATATATCTTGTTGGATACATGCAATTTTCACCTTGTAGATTCTGCATGGCAGCTTAGGTACAGAGATTAATAGGTCTTGCGCAATATCTTGTGCACCACAATTCCGTGACCTGAGAGCCTACAGTTTGCGGTCGATATGTTCACATCCAATATTTTGTGATTCTTCAATATTTTCAGGAGTTGACATGTTGTTTGTAAATATTTTACACGTCAACATTTTGCCGCCTCAATATCTTGCATATTCATGTTTTCGATGGCAATGCTTTGTGGAGTCTATATTTAGCGTGTCGGCATCTCGCGGTCAATTTTCAGCGTGTTGATATTTTATACTTCGCCATTTTTCTCGAAAGGATGTTTCATATTTATTCATTCACAAAATTGTTCCCACGTTTCTCGATGAATCCGTTCTTATCTTGAGGCCTCATGGTTGCACTGGATCAGCATGTCGAATTTAGTCAGGAATTCAAATGTCTTGATTTGTATTATATGGTATGGTGTGTAGCATTGTGGCAGATGTAGCTATCCATTGCATGTCAAAATAACATAAAACTTGCCTTCAGTAAACGACAACGTGCCGTGATTACAACTTTCCGTTTCACCACCACCGGACTCGTATACCTATTCCAGATATCGCGGGAACCTCCGCCGACCTTATGCGGCTACACATTGCTCAACACAGGTAAGCAGATCTTTCTCCTATGATGGCCTCACGGAACGCAGCTCCGTGCACTAGACACAGTCGTAGCTCATGTAGTCACGTGGAGACTTCAGCGGAGAGTGGGAAGCGCCGAAACAGAGCACGCTCCCGCTGGACGGCGCTCCCGAAGCCACGCCCACCGGCCAGTGTGCCGCGACTCACCTGGCCCCCCTTACGGAGCAGGATGTTGCGGATGACGAAGTTGGCGAGCTGCTCTTCGCTGACGACCGTGACTCCGATGTCGCCGTACACCTCTTCTCTGTCCACCCGCACCGGCCAGTACTGCACACACATCACCTGCCAACATGGTACCTACAGGTACTGCCTGACCACCTGTACTGGCCAATACTGCACACACATCACCTGGCAACACGGTACCTACAGGTACTGCCTGACCACTTGTACTGGCCAGTACTGCACACACATCACCTGCCAACATGGTACCTACAGGTACTGCCTGTCCACCTGTACTGGCCAGTACTGTAGACACATCACCTGCCAACATGGTACCTACAGGTACTGCCTGTCCACCTGTACCGGCCAGTACTGCACACACATCACCTGGCAACACGGTGCCTACAGGTACTGCCTGTCCACCCGTATTGGCCGTTACTGCACACACATCACCTGCCAACATGGTACCTACAGGTACTGCCTGTCCACCTGTACCGGCCAGTACTGCACACACATCACCTGGCAACACGGTGCCTACAGGTACTGCCTGTCCACCCGTACTGGCCAATACTGCACACACATCACCTGTCGACGTAGTACCTACAGGTACTGCCTGTCCACCTGTACTGGCCAGTACTGCACACACATCACCTGGCAACACGGTACCTACAGGTACTGCCTGTCCACCCATACTGGCCAGTACTGCACACACATCACCTGCCAACACGGTACCTACAGGTACTGCCTGTCCATCTGTACTGGCCAGTACTGCACACACATCACCTGTCGACGTGGTACCTACAGGTACTGCCTGTCCACCTGTACCGGTCAATACTGCACACACATCACCTGCCAACACGGTACCTACAGGTACTGCCTGTCCACCCGCACTGGCCAGTACTGCACACACACCACCTGGCATCACGGTACCTACGGGTACTGCCTGTCCACCTGTACTGGCCAGTACTGTACACACATCACCTGTCGACGTGGTACCTACAGGTACTGCCTGTCCACCCGTACTGGCCAGTACTGCACACACATCACCTGCCAACACGGTACCTACAGGTACTGCCTGTCCACCTGTACCGGCCAGTACTGCACACACATCACCTGGCAACACGGTGCCTACAGGTACCGCCTGTCCACCTGTACTGGCCAGTACTGCACACACATCACCTGTCGACGTGGTACCTACAGGTACTGCCTGTCCACCTGTACTGGCCAGTACTGCACACACATCACCTGGCAACACGGTACCTACAGGTACTGCCTGTCCACCTGTACTGGCCAGTACTGCACACACATCACCTGGCAACACGGTACCTACAGGTACTGCCTGTCCACCTGTACTGGCCAGTACTACACACACATCACCTGCCAGCAACATGCTGTACAGCTACTGCATGTCAATGTCGCGAAGGCAAGTTGATTGGAGGTGCAGGATCCATTCGATTTAGTGGAAAGGATACATGCAGAAATGGAGAGAAAGAAAAAGTGAGGGAGAGAGAGATATGGAGAGATAGAGAGATAGAGAGATAGAGAAATAGAGAGATAGAGAGAGAAAAATGGGAGATAGATCTATGTCCTCTGCTCCTCCAAGCAAATGTATTCATATTGTACAGGCGTCAGATGACAAGTAGATGGCTATTTGTCGGCATCGCATCACCTGAGCGCACTGTATGCCGGCCAACTGGTACAAATGTTGATTGCTCTGGCTCAGTGTCGTATCCTGGGTTTTCCCACGGGTGCACCACCAGAAAAATGTTATGAAGCAAACAAAGCATGCGCTGCGCGAAGCGCCCATAAAATAATGCCTTTCAGCGGCAAAAATCCCAAAATTTGTCGTTTCATCTAGTGTATTTATGGATACCAAAGGGGCGGGCCCTAGCCCCATCCTTGGATGCGCATCCGTTTTTACCTTAATAAAGTCGAATGTTTTGGTGAGCATGACGACACAGGGCGACTTCTCCTTCCACACCATGCGCCAGAAGTCGCTGATGCTCCGCTCGTTTGGGCCTTGCGTCACTATGTAGGCGTTTGGCTTCAGCAGGCTCTGCAACATGCAAGGTGTAGTCGACACGCTTCCAGTGGTGGGTCCAGTGGTGGGTCCAGTGGTGGGTCCAGTGGTGGGTCCAGTGGTGGGTCCAGTGGTGGGTCATGTGGTGGGTCCAGTGGTGGGTCCAGTGGTGGGTCATGTGGTGGTTCCATTGGTAGGTGGAATCGCGGGTCCCCTGGTGGGTCCAGTGGCTGGGAAGACTGCACGTCGCCAAAGTTGATGCAGCACTGGATCCACAATGTGGCTGTTGATACATAGTTTCTAAGAGCTGTGGTGAAAGATAAAACTAAGGCCTATGTACTAAGGTAATAACACGATACAAAAACAGATAGTTTCTTGTAATAGTAATGCAAGACGGGAATGACGTTCACGCTATCAGGCAAGAATGCCCCGTTTAGGTCCCGATAGAACACATGAATGCGTGGTTAGGTGGCACACCCGATACAGCACCACGATTCCAGATGAATGATGGTGAACGGATAACAGTAGGCGAATGGTGGTCAAATCCTGACAAATAGTGGTGGGCGAACGGTGGTCAAGTTAAGACAAATAGTGGTGAGCGTATGATAGTGGGTGGTCAGGTGAGACATCCGAGAAAGAATCGCGACTCCAGATGAATGGAGGTGGCGTACCTGGTCATTGTCATCCATAACTCAGGTTTATGTTGATAGGACGCTACTATATTCATCGCGCAAGTGCGGATGCAGTTAGAAGTAACAACGTTATTGATCATGGATCGACAAACTACATGTACATAGAACAAGAAAATTTAACTAACTTATGAATCCACTAAGCACGCCTGCGTGGAAGATGCTAATGTAGTTGGAGCTTGGATCCACACATGGCATTCAATATTGAACGCCAGTGAAGCGAGATTCTGAATCAACCACTCAGGTCCGGAAGGGAGGGAGGAACTTTGGGATGTCTGGATCCGTAGTACACATCTACACAGGAGACGCAACAGGATTGAGCTAGGGATCCACCGCTTGCATCTGCATAGAAAACGACGTCTCAGCCAGGCTGGGTATCCGCCGGACGCTTCGACCCGAGAGGTCATGACTATTGAATGTGCGCTCTGCTCTGTCCCGACTGACGTCGACGTATGAGGCGTTGATGTAGTCCGGCTCTGACTCGTCCTCGACGGCTGCGTCCTGCTGGAGGGCCGGCTCTGGCGGCGCCGCTGTCCGGACCTGTCCGGCGCGGCCGCTGTCCGACAGCGAGCTGCTGTCCAGCACCACACGGTTGTAGTCGTCTGTCGGGCGGGGCGCACGGCTGGGGTCACAGCGCCTGTCCTACTGTGTACACACCCTCATATACACCCACAGCTACGCCAACATATACACCCACAGCTACACCAACATATACACCCACAGCCACAGCCACAGCTGCAGTCACGGCCACAGCCACAGCCACAGCCCCAGCCACAGCTACAGTCACGGCCACAGCCACAGCCACAGTCATAGCCACAGCTACAGCCACAGTCATAGCCACAGCCACGGCCACAGCCACAGCCACGGCCACAGCCACGGCCACAGCCGCAGCCACAGCCACAACTACAGCCACAGCCACAGCCACAGCCACAGCCACAGCCACAGCCACAGCCACAGCCACAGCCACAGCCACAGCCACAGCCACAGCCACAGCCACAGCCACAGCCACAGCCACAGCCACAGCCACAGCCACAGCCACAGCCATAGCCACAGCCACAGCCACAGCCACAGCCATACCCATACCCATACCCATACTCACACCCACACCCACACCCATACCCATACCCACTCACACACCCACACCCACACCCATACCCATACCTACACCCACCCACCCACACTCACACCCACAATTGTTCCAGTATCAATATTGATGTACCTTCTGCCATTTCTTCCTGATGCGGCATCAACCCTCCGGTCAGATCCTCACACCCACCCGTCTCGGGGGAGGGAGCGGATAGTAACCACCTCTAATATCCAAACTAAGCGTCGCACGAAAACGACAGGTGTTATCGGACAACGCTCGACGAGTAGTGCCCGGGTCCACTCCCCCCAAAACAAATCCCAAAAGTGACGTCACTAGACATATTTTTGCCTGTGGGGATTTCATTTTGAGGGACATTTAAAAAAAACAATTATTTATAATCAGAAAAGGACAGCGAAATTGACCAGTAACATACAATTTTGTTTTGCCACCCAATTTTTTTTTTGCTGAAATTTCAAGATTTTTAGTTTTAAAGTTTTTAAAAATTTTCTTTAGCTTCTTTCTTCAATTTTGGAATGGGTAAAGCAGACCGAAAAACGTCGTTCGAAGTCAACTTGCTCGAATACAAATGCTTACTTTAGCCAGAATCTTCGATTTGATCTCTAATAGACAAATATGCAAAATTAATAAGTAGTCAAAAAATGAAACAAAATGAAAAATTCCTCTCGTACGTTTTGTTGCATCCATAAAGATAAGCAAACGCTGAAAGTTTCAATAAAATATCTGCATCCGTTAAAGCGTGACGAGTGGTTGAACGTTTTGGGATGTGGCCTCACTTGACCTAGACTATCTCGTTGACCCTAGATGACCTGACTTCAAAAGTTGGACACCACATGCCAAATTTATGTGGGAAAAGGTACGCCAAATTCCTGCGCCATGCCCCACGCCGTTCGTTCACTATCAACGAAAAACATGAGGAGGGCGGTTGATGACCCCCCCCCCCAAGACGGTGCGGGTTAAAGATATTTCAGTTTGCCGTGCCGGCTGATGGGGGATTGTGTGCACTGCTGGTGATCAGGATCACAATGAGAATGCACTCGCCGCTAAGTGAGACGAACACTGGCAGCCACCCAGCAGGCTAATGCTGACAAATTATGCGCCGCTCGGGCTAGTGGCGGCACATTCCGCGCTGTGTCGGGAGTTGCACAGGCTAGTGGCGGCACATTCTATGTTGTGTCTGGAGTTGCACAGGCTAGCGGCGGCACATTCCACGCTGTGTCGGGAGTCACTCATTGATACCGACACCAATAATCTGGAAACCGTGCTGAACTTAAGCGCCACCAAGGGCGGAGAAGACGTCAGACCAAGGGTGGTGTAAAAGTCAAACCTAGGGTGGTGTAGAAGTCAGACCTAGGACGGTGTAGAAGTCAGACCTAAGGCGGTGTATAATTCAGACCAAGAGTAGTGTAGTAGTCAGACCTAGGGCGGTGTAGAAGTCAGACCTAGGACGGTGTAGAAGTCAGACCAAGGGCGGTGTGGATTGCATTTTAATAGCAGAATTTGTTCCACATTCAAGTTATGAGTTATGTTCTGTTTCCAGGCAACAAATCAAGAACATTTTCACGTCCATGACTGATGACCTTGACCTCTGATCTGGAGACAAGTGGCAACATTGTACCTGGGGTGATGTCGGCCGTCGATCGGCGTCTCTCATGGGTGTGGATATATGGTGCTGAGAACCTGGCCAATGTAGTTTTTAGGCTATATTAAGCTTAAATGGCCTCTAGTGACCTCATTGTTAGTTGAAGATCAAGATAATGTACATATTACATTCATTGTGGGGAGTTCTTTCGAGCGATACCCTCTTTTTCTTCCTAACCGTGTCGTTTCTTTTCGAGGGTGAACTTTCCCACTCGGACTTTTGCCTTCAGCTGGGGACTCAGCGCTTGGCCTGCTTGATGAAACGGAAAATATGCACCTGCATGCATTTAACCATGCACACACACACACACACACACACACACACACACACACACACACACCATATATATATATATATATATATATATATATATATATATATATATATATATATATAGGACTCCGGATAAAATTATCGTTCCAGACTTATAGTTTCAAGTACAGATGTAAGGAACCATGAAGACATGCTAAATTGCACCCTACCCCTCGCTTTGAACAAAACGAACGAACTCAGACAGAGCACAGACACGTGTACAGTTCGAGGTAATGCTACGGCTTACTCACAGGGCACTATTTTCTGGTTCTGGTTCTTGATCTGATTGCAGGGCTTGCTGCCGTGACGAGTCGGGTGAGTGTCTCCACGTCCAGCATGCTGGAAATGATGACCTCAGGTCAGACAAAAAATCGGAGCTGAGCAAGCAGCAAGATCCGTCACGTGGCACTGACAGATCACAAGCTGCACACAGAGATTGTCAGCTGGTGCGTTTCACGGCAGATCGACCAATGCACTTGACCACATCAACGTTGGTGGATACCAAATTTGCACCCGATTCGATCCGATCCGATCCGATCCGATCCGATACGATCCGATACGATCCGATACGATCCGATCCGATCCGATCCGATCCGATCCGATCCGATCCGATCCGATCCGATCCGATCCGATCCGATCCGATCCGATCAAATTCGTTCTGATCCGATCCGATCTGGCCCGGCCCAGCCTGGCCCGGCCCATCCCTGCCCTGCCCTGCCCTGCCATGCCCAGCCCTCCCCTTCCCTGCCCTGCCCTGCCCTGCCCTGCCCGGCCCTGACCTGCCCTGACCTGTCCAGCCCGGCCCGGCCCTGCCCTGCCATGCCCAGCCCTCCCCTTCCCTGCCCTGCCCTGCCCGGCCCTGACCTGCCCTGACCTGAGGTCCGGCCCGGCCCTGCCCTGCCCTGCCCTGCCCGGCCCTGTCCGGCCCTGCCCGACCCTGCCCGGCCCTGCCCTGCCCAGCCATGCCCTGCCCTGCCCTGCCCTGCCCGGCCCTGCCATGTCCGGCCCTGCTCTGCTCTGCCCTGCCCTGCCCAGCCCTCCCCAGCCCTCCCCTGCCCTGCCCTGCCCAGCCCTGCCCTGCCCGGCCCAGTCGGGGCGCCCCAATTGCAACACTATGGAAAAATGTGGGGATAAGGGCTTTGGGCGGTTGCACGCGCCATAAGATAAGCTGGCCAAAAGGGATCGTGACGGACTGTGCACCTGTGGTAATTCAATAGTTGCTTGGTGCAGTGCATGTAAGTTTCCGATAATCATAACACATTCAGTTAGACGGTGCATTTTGTAAGTGGAATTTTGGATGAATAAAATTGCTTTGCAATGTGCATATATATGACGAGATTGGTGGCACTACTTGCACGAGCAGTCCGCCCTGCCGAAGATGGAACACACAAGCAGAATTCTCGAAAATGGCTTCCTTGTTTGTTTCAATTCCGGCAACAAGTAGAGGCAGTGAGTTGCATATTTTCGCGGGTTGCCAGGAGTGCGCCGTTGTAGTCGGTCCACAAGTTCTCTGTAGCGAAAGGTGGCCTACCCATCGTCTGTAGCATGAGGGTATATGAGCCTCCTGTCTGCACTACTTGTAGAGCTGTACCGGCGCCCCTCAAGGCACCTTATGCACTAATTGTGTGTTACATCAACAAACATTAATTGATCACATTAATGGTTTGTTGCGAGAAACTTCGCCATTCCTTCAACCAATATTCACCACCTGTGATTCAGCATTAGCCTATCACCAAGCAGGAGTAAGGCTGGGGAATGATGGTCCAATGAGACACCAGCCACTGGTCGTACTTAGCTTGGTCTTTGTTATCCAGTTTTCGTTATTCAGCCTGTATACCTCACTCGTCTAGCTGCGCCATTCTCCAGCGGGTCACGTGACATCGGCGGGTCAGCGAAGGTCAACGCTGCGGATGGCCGGACGGCCGGGAAGCTCCGCGCAAGCTCCATACTGCACTGCTGCTGTTACTGCACTGCTTCTGTTACTGCGCTGGTGCTATTACTGTGCTGGTGCTGTTACTGCGCTGGCGCTGTTACTGCGCTGACGCTGTTACTGCGCTGCTCCTTTTACTGCGCTGGTGCTGTTACTGCGCTGACGCTGTTACTGCGCTGCTCCTTTTACTGCGCTGGTGCTGTTACTGCGCTGGTGCTGTTACTGCGCTGACGCTGTTACTGCGCTGCTCCTTTTACTGCGCTGGTGCTGTTACTGCGCTGGTGCTGTTACTGCGCTGACGCTGTTACTGCGCTGCTCCTTTTACTGCGCTGGTGCTGTTACTGCGCTGGTGCTGTTACTGCCCTGGTGCTGTTACTGCGCTGGTGCTGTTACTGCGCTGGTGCTGTTACTGTGCTGGTGCTGTTACTGCGCTGGCGCTGTTACTGCGCTGGTGCTGTTACTGCGCTGGTGCTGTTACTGCGCTGGTGCTGTTACTGCGCTGGTGCTGTTATTTCGCTGGTGCTGTTACTGCGCTGGTGCTGTTACTGCGCTGGTGCTGTTACTGCGCTGGCGCTGTTACTGCGCTGGTGTTGTTACTGCGCTGGTGCTGTTATTTCGCTGGTGCTGTTACTGCGCTGGTGCTGTTACTGCGCTGGTGCTGTTACTGCGCTGGTGCTGTTACTGCGCTGGTGCTGTTACTGTGCTGGTGCTGTTACTGCGCTGGCGCTGTTATTGCGCTGGTGCTGTTACTGCGCTGGTGCTGTTACTGCGCTGGTGCTGTTACTGTGCTGGTGCTGTTACTGCGCTGGCGCTGTTACTGCGCTGGTGCTGTTACTGCGCTGGTGCTGTTACTGCGCTGGTGATGTTACTGCGCTGCTGCTGTTACTGCGCTGGCGCTGTTACTGCGCTGGTGCTGTTACTGCGCTGGTGCTGTTACTGCGCTGGCGCTTTTACTGCGCTGTTGCTGTTACTGCGCTGTTGCTGTTACTGCGCTGCTGCTGTTACTGTGCTGCTGATGTTACTGTGCTGCTGCTGTTACTGCACTTGCGCTGTTACTGCGCTGATGCTGTTACTGCGCTGCTGATGTTACTGTGCTGCTGCTGTTACTGCACTGACGCTGTTACTGTGCTGGTGCTGTTACTGCGCTAGCGCTGTTACTGCGCTGCTGCTATTACTGCACTGGCGCTGTTACTGCGCTGGTGCTGTTACTGCGCTGGCGCTGTTACTGCGCTGGTGCGGTTACTGCGCTGGCGCTGTTACTGCACTGGCGCTGTTACTGCGCTGCTGCTATTACTGCACTGGCGCTGTTACTGCGCTGGTGCTGTTACTGCGCTGGCACTGTTACTGCACTGGCGCTGTTACTGCGCTGGTGCGGTTACTGCGCTGGCGCTGTTACTGCGCTGGTGCTATTACTGCGCTGCTGCTGTTACTGTGCTGGTGCTGTTACTGCGCTGGTGTTGCTACTGCGCTGCTGCTGTTACTGTGCTGGCGCTGTTACTGCGCTGTTGCTGTTACTGTGCTGGCGTTGCGAAGCTCCCACGGCGTCGCAGCGCTCTGAGCCAGTCAGACGAAGGTCCAGCTCTCTAGCCGAGACCAGCAGCAGGCTCCGGGGGCCCACCGGCCGGCACAGTCAGCTGGGCCACAGTGTGGAGCTACGCCCCTCGTCACGTGACTATCGTTCATCCCCACCCTCACCGGTCGCGCTAAAGCCATGTGCATCGTGAGCAGGAATAGAGGGCATACTGTGTCCACCCCAAGAGCCGAGAACGTGCACCGGAGACACCCATCGGAGACGCCCACCGGAGACGTCCACAGGAGACGTCCACCGGAGACGCCCACCGGAGACGCCCATCGGAGACGCCCACAGGAGACGTCCACCGGAGACGCCCACCGGAGACGTCCACAGGAGATGCCCACCGGAGACACCCACCGGAGATGCCCACAGGAGACGTCCACCGGAGACGCCCACCGGAGACATCCACAGGAGACGTCCACCGGAGACGCCCATCGGAGACGCCCACCGTAGACGTCCACCGGAGACGTCCACAGGAGATGCCCACCGGAGACACCCACCGGAGATGCCCACAGGAGACGTCCACCGGAGACGCCCACCGGAGACATCCACAGGAGACGTCCACCGGAGACGCCCATCGGAGACGCCCACCGTAGACGTCCACCGGAGACGTCCACAGGAGATGCCCACCGGAGACACCCACCGGAGATGCCCACAGGAGACGTCCACCGGAGACGCCCACCGGAGACGTCCACAGGAGATGCCCACCGGAGACACCCACCGGAGATGCCCACAGGAGACGCCCACCGGAGACGCCCACCAGAGACGCCCACCGCGAGCCTGGCCACAGTCAGCCCTGGCGGCTACTGCACTCGTCACCACCGCCAAATATTGAACAACACTCCTCACAGAGCGGTCCAGAAGGGTGCTGGCGACGTCAGCAGGGCATCCGTGCAGTAGTGTCATCGACGTGACAAACACCAGCCAGCGAGACGGGCCCACCCCAGTAGCCCAGTCCGGGTGGTGCGCCGGCCCAGCAGACTGCAGCTCCTCGGTTCTCGCACAGGTCGACGAATCGCTGGCATCGGGATGTATGTTGAGTCTTCCGTGGCTGGGGACTCTGAACACATCAGGAAATCGCATGCACGTGCGCGTCGTCCATTGTTGAGTGTAGGATAAGTTGGAATATCACCATGATATGAACAGTTTTCCAATTTACTACTAACCCAATTATCTTGTATTATTGTTGTTTCTTCTTCAAATGCATAATTGGAATTCCCGGTGTGCTGACGTATGAGAAAAGTGAAAGCAAGCATAGTATAGGGTATACCCTGAACACAAAACAATGTTAACGAATCAGAATTTAACATCAGAGTTTTCATCTGCCAGAATTCAGCGTCTCCCCTATGCTCCTGCAAGGCTGGCCTGTTGCTTTGTCTCTAACCTTATATGATAGACGTCCTTTGATCTGCTTGGCCGAAGGCTGAGGGTTAGCACGCATAGCAACCTAATGGACATAATTATTAAGGACCATTGATCATGATTATGTATTAAGTAGTCAATAATAATTAATAAGCATCCAAAGTTAGCCAGAAAGAGCTCCTCCCCCTCCCCATGGCTTGACACACCTACCACTGATAATCGGTGCATACCAGCTAGCCCATAATTGCGTACTCTGTGTGCTCGGAGAATCGTGCAAATGAGCCAGTTACTCTCCGTTTGCCAGTCGAGTTCCGCCGATAATTACTGCCACCCTCACTGTCTACTGACTACTGACTGCTGACTACTCACGCACTGTCACATCAGTGTGTGAGTAGTCAGCAGTCGTCGGTCAGTGCGTCACATTACTCTCACAGTTGTGTACTCTCGCAGTCACACTACTCTCACGGTCACGTTACTCTCACAGTTGTGTAGTCTCACAATCACATTACTCTCACAGTTGGGTACTCTCGCAGTCACACTACTCTCACGGTCACATTACTCTCACAGTTGTGTAGTCTCACAATCACATTACTCTCACAGTTGTGTAGTCTCACAGTCACACTACTCTCACGGTCACATTACTCTCACAGTTGTGTAGTCTCACAATCACATTACTCTCACAGTTGGGTAGTCTCACAGTCACATTACTCTCACAGTTGGGTAGTCTCACAGTCACATTACTCTCACGGTCACATTACTCTCACAGTTGGGTAGTCTCACAGTCACATTGCTCTCACGGTCACATTACTCTCACAGTTGTGTAGTCTCACAGTCACACTACTCTCACGGTCACATTACTCTCACAGTTGGGTAGTCTCACAGTCACATTACTCTCACAGTTGGGTAGTCTCACAGTCACATTACTCTCACAGTTGGGTAGTCTCACAGTCACACTACTCTCACAGTCACATTACTCTCACAGTTGGGTAGTCTCACAGTCACATTACTCTCACGGTCACATTACTCTCACAGTTGTGTAGTCTCACAGTCACACTACTCTCACGGTCACATTACTCTCACAGTTGGGTAGTCTCCCGGTCACATTACTCTCACAGTTGGGTAGTCTCACGGTCACATTACTCTCACAGTTGGGTAGTCTCACAGTCACATTACTCTCACAGTTGGGTAGTCTCACAGTCACATTACTCTCACAGTTGGGTAGTCTCACAGTCACACTACTCTCACAGTCACATTACTCTCACAGTTGGGTAGTCTCACAGTCACATTACTCTCACGGTCACATTACTCTCACAGTTGTGTAGTCTCACAGTCACACTACGTCTCACGGTCACATTACTCTCACAGTTGGGTAGTCTCACAGTCACATTACTCTCACAGTTGGGTAGTCTCACAGTCACATTACTCTCACAGTTGGTAGTCTCACAGCTCTCACAGTCACACTCACTCTACATTGTTCTCACAGTCACATTACTCTCACAGTTGGGTAGTCTCACAGTCACATTACTCTCACGGTCACATTACTCTCACAGTTGGGTAGTCTCACAGTCACATTACTCTCACAGTCACATTACTCTCACAGTTGGGTAGTCTCACAGTCACATTACTCTCACAGTTGGGTAGTCTCACAGTCACATTACTCTCACAGTTGGGTAGTCTCACAGTCACATTACTCTCACAGTTGGGTAGTCTCACAGTCACATTACTCTCACAGTTGGGTAGTCTCACAGTCACACTACTCTCACAGTTGTGGAGTCTCACAGTCACACTTACCTCACAGTTGGGTAGTCTCACAGTCACCTTACTCTCACAGTTGGGTACTCTCGCAGTCACATTTCTCTCACAGTCACACAGTAATGTGACTGAGACTCTCACAGTCTCACAGTTACATTACTCTCACAGTCACACAGTAATGTGACTGAGACTCTCACGGTCTCATAGTTACATTACTCACACAACTGAGTAATGTCGCTGCCGGCAGCGGAGAACAGCGACAACGGTTGGCAGTTCTGCCACATGCAGGGGGCTGGAGAAATATGTCGCTAAACCTATTTTCTTATTCCCATCTTCGAAGCACTAGTGCTCTATTCAAGAGATAAATCGTATTCAACAGACCAGGACGAGGTAACATCAGGATGGAAGCTTGGTGTCCGCCATATTTACATCAACTCCGGAGATGTCCTGAACAGTATTGCAACCGATAATAATTTCCCAGAACTTGTTTATAAATGGAAAAGTATTCCGAGGTTGTCTGGACCAATGAGCTTATTCCGGCTTGGAACTTTTACAAATTGCACTTGACAATATGAGCCTTTTAAATACATCGAATGCAATCATTTTGGTATTGTAATTCAACGCAGTATGATACAAAATAATGTTTCTTCCTGGCGCACCACCTGGGAACGACTCGTCGTCCTGACGCACCATCTGGTAACGACACGTCGTCCTGACGCACCATCTGGTAACGACACGTCGTCCTGACGCACCATCTGGTAACGACACGTCGTTCTGACGCGCCATCTGGTAACGACACGTCGTTCTGACGCACCATCTGGTAACGACACGTCGTTCTGACGCGCCATCTGGTAACGACACGTCGTTCTGACGCACCATCTGGTAACGACTCGTCGTTCTGACGCGCCATCTGGTAACGACTCGTCGCTCTGGCGCACCATCCGGTAACGACTTGTCGTTCTGGCGCACCACCTGGTAACGACTCGTCCTGACACATCATCTGGTAACGGTACGTCTCGCGGCAATAATTGGCCGAGAATACATCACCTGGCGCACCATCTGGTAACGACACGTCTCGCGGCAATAACCGGCCGAGAATACGTCACCTGGCGCTGGCATTGGGCGTCTATTTTGGTTGGCGTCGGTCGATGGCGCGGAGGACCGCCAGGTCGTCGACACGCAGACCCACTGTCCTGACCGTCCTGACGGTCACCGTCCTGACGGTCACCGTCCTGACGGTCACCGTCCTGACTGTCCTGACGGTCACTGTCCTGACTGTCCTGACGGTCACTGTCCTGACTGTCACTGTCCTGACTGTCCTGACGGTCACTGTCCTGACGGTCACCGTCCTGACTGTCCTGACGGTCACTGTCCTGACTGTCCTGACGGTCACTGTCCTGACTGTCCTGACGGTCACTGTCCTGACTGTCCTGACGGTCACTGTCCTGACTGTCCTGACGGTCACTGTCCTGACTGTCCTGACGGTCACTGTTCTGACTGTCCTGACGGTCACTGTTCTGACTGTCCTGACGGTCACTGTCCTGACGGTCACTGTCCTGACGGTCACTGTCCTGACGGTCACTGTCCTGACCGTCCTGACGGTCACTGTCCTGACTGCTACACGTCTCGCTGACCTGACTGTCCCATTGTCCCATTGTTCTGACCGTCCCGCTGCCCTGACTATCCCACTGTCCCACTGTTCTGACTGTTCCACTGTTCCCACTGCCCCACTGTTCCTACTGTTCCCACTGTCCCCACTGTCCCCATTGTCCCTACTGTCCAACTATTCCACTGTCTCGTTGTCCCACTGTCCTGACTGATACTAATGGGAGTGTGTGTCCCGCGTCTTGATTGTCCCACTGTCCTGACTGATACTAATGGGAGTGTGTCCCGCCGTCTTGATTGTCCCACTGCCCTGACTGATACTAATGGGAGCGCGTGTCCCGCCGTCTTGATTGTCCCACTGTCCTGACTGATACTACTGAGACTCCATACCCCGCCGTCTTGACTGTGCTGACGGACAGAAACGACTGGTGTGACAGACCGAACCATCCGGCTATTCTGGGCGACAGACGGAATGCTTCGTTGTCCCGACATGCTACTACCCCGACAGATCGAAACGAGTGTACGCTTATCAGCACGAGCTTCAGCAGACATCTACAGGTCAGATCTCAGATTGACATCGCAGTGATATTTCCCTAGTTGTCTTGTATTGGTTCACATTTTAGCCTGACAATGCAGAGGCGGGTTAACCTGGGTGCAAGCTTACCTTCTCGCAGCAGGCCAGGAATGGAGGAACAGAGTGGCCCAGAATGAGCTCGCGTATTTGTTTTATTCATAGTAAGCTTTCAAAATTAGGTGGAATTTGTTTTTTTCTATACGTGCACAATGCACGAGAAATACAAGTGCTTTTGTACAATGCACGCGAAATTTGTCAGAAAGTAACTATTCCACCGTTTGTCTGGAACCAGCTGAGCATGGGGGAAGAACGAAGACGACTTATATTTCCTTCAACCCAATTATGTTATTCTCGCACAAAAGGGGGATAGACTAGGCCCACTTGCATCAGCTTCTACAGACTACTCGCGTGAACGCTATATTTGGGAGAGGGAAGAAAGGCCCAAAAAAGTGCTTATGGTGTCGACTTGCTCGCCGGAACTTGCTCTTCGGTGTGCTGTTCGGAGTACTATTGGTCAATTATTTTTCGAAGACTAACACGGCCACGCCCCGACAGTTAACGAAGCCCGCCACATCGACGTGCTCAAGCGGATCTGTCGGGTAATGCAGACTACGTTTCCGGACTCGCTACATATGCGATGGTTTCAGCAAGACGGTGAAATGCCACACACTTCGGCTGGAGCGCTGAAACGGCTCCAACAACACTCTGAAGGTCGTGTTATCGCGAGGAGTTCTCACGCGGAGCGACCGACACACTCCACTGATTTGATACCACTAGTCTTCTTCCTATGGTTGGTTGGTTAATGGCCTTACGACACATCGACCGTTGAGTCATGTAGCGTCGCCAACTTCTCACGCCGATTGGTCGCGGGCGAAGAGTAGCGACAGGTGGGATTCGAACCCACAACCCTCCGATTGTGATGCGAGCGACTTACCCCTAGGCTACTAGTCGCTCAGTCTTCTTCCTATGGGGGGGGGGTTCTGAAAGACATTGTGTACATGGGGCAGGCCAGCATCCTGGAGATCCTGAAGAACAAAATCTGCGCAGCGATCCGGCAGATGCCGGCCAACATGTACACAAGAGCGACACGCAGCTCTGAGGCGCGCCGAGCTCTACACGGATCCGGAACGAGTGTCAACTTGAGCACCTTCTGTAGACGGGATGCAGCACGCGTAAGGCGGCTGTTTACGTTGGGAAATGTTGCTAAATACACTTCATGTGATGCCCCATGTGTCATAATTGACTTATTTTTGCAACACATGCTGGCTTTATAAATTTGGGAGTTAATTCTGGACTATCCCGTAATTTGTTCACTCCGTCTCTACTTCCCTCAGCTCTGGCTGGTACCAGCCACTCCGTCCCCACATCTATCAGATGTCTCCAACACCAGCCCAAGACAAACACAAAGACAAAGACAAAAACTAATATTCAGGCCATCCACAATAAACTCGTGACTATTACAGCCTATTGTCGAATTTTAAAACAGATGTCAAATGAAAAAGGACGGTAACAGGCACACATACAAACATATAACAATTCCGCATACAAACCGCACGGAAATAATTGCAAGTACGGTAGGTATAATAAGAAGTCACCAAGTATGATGGGAGGTCAGCGAGTATGATAAGAATTCAGGAAGCAGATCAGGTCAATCTGACCGGTCCCATACACAAGTGCCGCCTAAGGCGGCGACCAAACGCGGGAACTGGCAGTTGTCTCAGTTCGTGTGGCAGTTCATCATGCAGGGCAGGACCTCTGGAACAAAAACGGCGCCTGCCCATCTCTGTTCGCGATCTGGGGACGCATAGGTCCCGGTCCTGGCGGGTGTGGCGGTCACGGTGCTTGGCGACTGTTGATATAGTGCCGGCTAATGAAGCCGGCTCCTGCAGTCGGCGCACCTTGTGAAGTAGGCCCAGCATGTGGTATAAGGTGAAGTTATCAGCGCTCATTCAGCCAAGACGCTCCAACAGATCCGTGACATGGTCAAATTTAGATCGTCCGAAAATAACTGTTTCTCTATAGTTCATAATTTTTTAATCAGAGACATTCTTTTGGGTACTATTTCCGTACACCGAAATGCATTACGGGATCTGCGAGAGCATCGAGGCATTGACGAGCACCGAGATGACAGATGGTGGCAGGTGGCCGCTGAGATGACAGGTGGTGGCAGGTGGCCTCTGAGATGACAGGTGGTGGCAGGTGGCCGCTGAGATGACAGCTGGTGGCAGGTGGCCGCTGAGATGACAGATGGTGGCAGGTGGCCTCTGAGATGACAGGTGGTGGCAGGTGGCCGCTGAGATGACAGGTGGTGGCAGGTGGCCGCTGAGATGACAGCTGGTGGCAGGTGGCCGCTGAGATGACAGCTGGTGGCAGGTGGCCTCTGAGATGACAGGTGGTGGCAGGTGGCCGCTGAGATGACAGCTGGTGGCAGGTGGCCGCTGAGATGACAGCTGGTGGCAGGTGGCCTCTGAGATGACAGGTGGTGGCAGGTGGCCGCTGAGATGACAGCTGGCGGCAGGTGGCCGCTGAGATGACAGCTGGCGGCAGGTGGCCGCTGAGATGACAGATGGTGGCAGGTGGCCGCTGAGATGACAGATGGTGGCAGGTGGCCGCTGAGATGACAGATGGTGGCAGGTGGCCGCTGAGATGACAGATGGTGGCAGGTGGCCGCTGAGATGACAGCTGGTGGCAGGTGGCCGCTGAGATGACAGGTGGTGGCAGGTGGCCGCTGAGATGACAGCTGGTGGCAGGTGGCCTCTGAGATGACAGGTGGTGGCAGGTGGCCGCTGAGATGACAGCTGGTGGCAGGTGGCCGCTGAGATGCGATAGACCGGCCAAAGTTCCGAAACACCGTTTGGTAATGGTAGAAACATGCTAGTTCCAACTGAATGCGATCAAAAGTTAGCCTTATACTTTTTTACTTCTGAACAGGGGAGCAATTGTTGATCGCGAAACATTGCAGTGAAGTTGGGGAGATTGCGCAAATTGTATTGGCTACCAGAGACCATAAGCTGGGTTTTCCCCGTATTTACTTTTAGACCGTTATCGCGGAACCAAACGTCGAGGGAGGCTAGGACGTGATCCAACGCGATAACGACACTTTGGATGCGAGCTTTGTTTCCGGTAACCAAAATGTGTGTGTCATCTGCATACTGATCTACTACTGCGCCTTCAACGAACAGACAAGTCGTTGGCGAAGACTTAGCAGAGCAAAGGGCCGAGAGATGAGCCTTGAGAAACTCCAATTTTGTTTGGAAGTGGAACAAATTTTGAGCAAGCGCTCCATACTCTCAGTGAGGCTGACACTCTGGATGTTTTTTTTTCTCAGATAGGCCGAAAACTATGAAGTATCAATACCGTGCTGGCTAAATTTGGTCAAGAGTTTCAAATGGCCAATCACACCAAAGCATTTGCTCAAGTCCAGGAGGTAAAGGAGGGACATATCACCACGATCATTGGTCCCATCGTGCCACTGCGACTTTCACCCACTCAACTCTATCACCACCTCACACAGCTGTCCCTAGCACAACCTACCGAAATGTGGCGGGTAAAAAGTCTGGCTGTGGTCCAGTGGTTTGCTTCATTTTTGCAATACAATTGTCTTACCTGGTCCTCTCCGATTTGGTTCCACCAGATTTACATACCAGACACATTTTTGTCTGATGGTTGAAGCCGATTTTGAACAGGATTCCTCATGTCCTCGAGCGAAAAAAATGCACATGCAAAGAAATGGAATCAAATAGATTTTCTGCTGTAGTTTGCATGCTCCTTCAGGTTTACAATCACTGGCGAAATCACCGCGGAAATCGTGTCACGTGCATAGCGAAGCATCATAAGTGACTAGTCAAGACCGCAAGAAACCGTTTCCGTGCATGCACGCATGCACACGTTTCTGAACATCGCATGCCCTGAAACTACAACTCAGTTTACAAATATGCTGAGTTGACATAAACATCACATATTATAAATATAAAGGTAATAGTGACCGTTGCCCTGGCAGCATATGGCCATGGGCGCCTAGGACGTCAGCAGAACCCAGCAAAATACAATCACATAATATTTGTAAATTATGGTAACCGACGTCTAGTCAGCGAGTTATACCGAACGATTTTGTCCTATGACGAGCGTAGCATACTCCGGGAACGTTTCCAATGAACCATGCCTACTTAATAATCAGCAGTTACTCGTCTTCGAGGAGCCAGAGCGTATGTGGGGAGCTGTCGCAGGTCTCAGGTCAAATGCTTCATATCATGTGGCAACCAACTGTTGCAACGTTCATCAGCCACCGACTGCTACAACATTATCTAGCTACTAACTATGGCAACCTTCCTCATCCATCAACTGTCGCAATCTTCCTCAGCCACCAACCCTCGCAATATTCCTCAACTACCAACCGTCACAATCTTCCTCAACTGTCGTAACATTCCTCAGCTACAAACTGCTACAACATTCCTCAGCTACCAACCGTCGCAACCTTCCTCAGCTACCAACCGTCGCAACATTCCTCAACTGTCGTAACATTCCTCAGCTACAAACTGCTACAACATTCCTCAGCTACCAACCGTCGCAACATTCCTGAGCGACCAACTGTCGCAACATTCCTCGCGGCGGTCGACACAGTCAAGTTCAGCAGACTGTCGCTGCCACGGCCGACCCGCGTGCCAGGTGTCGGGGGGGGGCGGGTCTGGCGCAGCGCCACACACCTCCGCGGCTGGCGTCATAGCTGCCCGCTGGGGGCCGGAAACGAGTCGGCCTGTCAGAGTCAATTGGACAGCCGGACTGTCCACCAGCCGGTCGGACAGTCGGACAGTCTGGTCGGTCGGGAAGCTGGTTGGTCGGGCAGTATGACTGATCGGGCAGTCTGACTGATCTGACAATCTGACTGATCTGGCAGTCCGGTTGGTCGGGCAGTCTGGCTGATCTGGCAGTCCGGCTGATATGGCAGTCCGGCTGATATGGCAGTCCGGCTGGTCGGGCAGTTAGCAGTCGGAGACGGCGACGGCCGGCCTGACATGGCCGGCTCTGGTTGGCCGTGTGGCATACCGCCACCGCTGTGGCATCACACCGCCTCTGTGGCAGTAATGCTGCGCCCCACACCGCCTCTGTGGCAGTGATGCTGCGCCCCATACCGCCTCTGTGGCAGTGATGCTGCGCCCCATACCGCCTCTGTGGCAGTGATGCTGCGCCCCATACTGCCTCTGTGACAGCACACCGCCGCTGTGGGAGTGATGCTGCGCCCCACACCGCCTCTGTGGCAGTGATGCTGCGCCACATACCGACACCGCTGTGGCCCCACACCGCCTCTGTGGCCCCACACCGCCCCTGTGGCACCATACCGCTTCTGTGGCAGCGATGCTGCGCCCCATACCGCCTCTGTGACAGCACACCGCCGCTGTGGCAGTGATGCTGCGCCCCACACCGCCTCTGTGGCAGTGATGCTGCGCCACATACCGACACCGCTGTGGCCCCACACCGCCTCTGTGGCCCCACACCGCCCCTGTGGCACCATACCGCCTATGTGGCAGTGATGCTACGCCCCATACCGCCTCTGTGGCAGTGATGCTGCGCTCCATACCGCCTCTGTGGCACCACACCGCCTCTGTGGCAGCGATGCTGCGCCCGAACACGACCGGGGAGCGGTCCGCACGTGCTCCCGCTCTCTTCAAGGCTGCCGATCGATCGTTGAACGTGTGCCAGCCATTCGAGAGTGTGGTGTAAATCATGTCGGAGATCCGTGACGGCACGCGCTGCGGTGTTCGGAACCGTGGAGTCAACAAGAAAGCAGCCAGGGTCGGCGATTGCCCCGCAAAAGTGGATGGACCAGGGCTGGGGCCCACAGCTCGTAGGAACAGACTCAGTACAAATAGTCCTCGCGACTTCAGGCTCCCCGGAATTCAGCCACTACTATGTCCCCTCTCTAAATTAGAGCAATCTGTGTAAAGCAGTTTGATTTTCATCCGCTAGAGAGCCTAGCCGGTCATAATCAGGAAACTGCATTTCAGCCACTATTTTACAGGCACCACAAAATATAAATTATCAATTTAAAGCCGATAACGGCAGTACGTATTGTCACCTTCTATACGTCCACTACCACAGCAAAATTCATAATTATTCTGTAGCTTGCCGACATGGAAGTTGAGCATCACACAATCTTCGCCTCGGCAGTTTAGCCTCTTGGAGGGATGGCCTGCGTTGCATTGGTTTGCCCTGTCTTCGCAAGGCATAGTGCGAGTCGTTTCACGCGCTCACATGTAGCATCCAGGCTGGGAGGGTTAGTCGGCAACTGGCCCGACAAGGCCGGGGACGAACTACCAGGGCGGCCGTGTCGGTGCACTGGCGGCAAAATCTCGGTCAAAATTCTTCCGTCTTGCTGAATTCATGGATCGCATGGCGACGCCAAGGTTCACGCAACAAGCTCTACTTAGCAGAAGGACCCTGGTTCATAAAGCCACCCCAGCAAGAATTCGAGCAAAATGTCTGGATAAAAATGAAGGTTTCTGTCTCTCAGGGGTCTCTATCGGCTATTAAACTGGAAGACGTTTGGGAGGGTTCATTGAGCTGTAAGAGGATCCTCTGATATTCAAGAGGGTTTCTGAGCTTGCAGACGGTCCTCGAAGCAGGTAGAGGGATTACCGTATTCAGTCGGGATTGGATAATTGTAGATGCCCACCCGATTCACAACATTCACAACATTGTTCACAGTTGTATCAAATATGTGAGAGAAAAAAATGTGATAAAACTATGTACCTACAAGGTTGCATCAAACTCAGAGAACAGGTACGAGCATTCATGCTGGCTATGCTACATCATTCACGCCACGCTATATTTGATGCGCTATGTGGGACACCATGTCATCATGTTTTAAATTGCATTAGTGCCCGGTGTGATCCTTGATGGCCACTCCAGAGTAGTTTGGAGTGCTGACTGCGAGCTTGGCATCCCTACAAAACTGACAATGAAGCTTCCTAACAAAATAATTGGTACTTCGAAAACGAAGCTTGATCCAGACCCCCCACCATTTACCCCCTCCCCCAATGACGCCAGAGATGGTCTTCGATCACGTTCTCGGTGATTGATGACCATACAGTCCACAGTTGAGCGCTTTTCTGTTGTGGGTGCAACAAACCACACACGAAATACGAGCAAATCACGCGCCAAACGCGTGCTTACATTTGACGTAACATGGCCTAGAATCAGCGCATGGTACCCAACACGCAGCCAGGTTCATTTCAAGATACGTGAAGTCGGCGGCGGCAGTTTCGGTGCCATTAAAAAGCAATCCCCCGCCGCCCCCAGTAACTCGCAGCCTAAGGTCGCAGGCCTTGATTTTTCTTCAGCGTTTGCGGTCTCTTTTTCCGAATTGGTCAGCCAAAATGAGTCACCTTCCAATCACACGGCTGCACCTCTGTAGCCAGCCGTTCACTGCAGCGGATTGTGTTGAGACGGCAGGTAAACGAGCAGATGCGGCTCTCAACCTATAATGAACAGCTTCTGGAGCTGGAGCAATAGGTACAACCACGGATTCGAATAGGGGAGGGACAAATCAGGGACGCGGTAAGTTTGAACAAGATAGAAGGGCCTAGCATCCCCTCAAAAAGGGAAAGAATCTGTTGAATTCGGCCACTTTTTTCAATGTAATTTTCAACCATTTAAATTATAAATGTTCAATATATTTCAATTTTTCAGCTTTATAATTGCCAAAAATGATATTCTGTAACTAAAAGAGCACACCAATCACTGGCCGTATATTGGGTACATGGATATATTGTTCCGGTATATCACTGGCATCAGTCAGTCATATCAGTCCGACGAATCATACCAATTGGTCATATGCACTCACGTTGCACGAGCACCCGAGAGTGAATTCGAAGCTGGATGGGATCAGTCGAAGCGCTTCGTCCCTCTCGTCCCGGTGTATACGTGGGATTGTCGGCTATGGTGGTGGAATGGTGCTGTGGGCGTTCCGACTACTCCCGCCATTTTGGGGACATCCTGACAGTCTGACATCTGACATTGGTCAGATGAGGCATGCCAATTACCTAGGGCATTCAGAGATGACGTGTATCTCGCATGTGTCACGAGCAGCATGCGATGCATAGAGTAACGCTATCCTCACCTGAAATTCCACTTTGAACAGTATGGGATACTTCTTGTGTTGGTCGCAGTACTTGACAAACTCCGCCTTATCTATCGGGCTCCGGGGAATTGCGCGCACGGCTCGGTCCTCTTCAGCTGCGGACACAGTAACGCGACATTGGGACACTGGATCTAACCAATGTATACAGACGCGTTGCTATGGCGACACTGAAACAAGTAGGCACTCTTCGGTCGCCAGCTCGACTGATCTTCCCTCGCACTGCTTGCGCGAACGGCGACGGGCTCTCAGAGCGTCGCCTGATCTCGGTCTTGACCGGCTAAGTGCTATCATTACTGGCGCACGCAAATGCCAACAGCAACACGACCAGGAAATGGCTACAGTTTGGGACGTCCTCAAATGAACGCCGCGGTGGCTCAGGGCATACCCGAATTCCAGGTGGTCTCGGGTTACGCTACAATAACGTCGAGAAATCGTGTATGCAAACCGATTTATCATGGCTTTGGTGACATGTGAGCTCATGCGGCTCTGGTGACATGGAAGAAGCTTATCAACAACGAAATAGTATTTCACATCTCAACGCAATAAATATGATTAGTAACCTCTATTTTTAATAATTTAGCTACCTCCATGATATGGATAGTCGCGAGGTGCTAGGCACCACTTCCAATTTTAAGTGCTTAGTTGGTCCATTCCACGACAAATCGACGACAGAACACCAAATATATTATATTTTGATGAAAACAATTGTGTGGGGTTATCTGATGCGACAAATCCAGCTGTCATTTTGAGAAAGATCAGGTCAATGATCAACGGAGAGAGAAGACAGAGAAAGAGAAAGAGAGAGAGAGAGAGAGTGACAGGGTGAGCAGTGAGCAGTGAGCACTGGACACCCAAACACACCTCCACCCAGTGCTTGTGCCGTTCTTGATATTTCACTGCACTCGGATATTTTTACTTTCACGATGCCATAAATGTTTGTGCGAATTGTTTCTCGGCTATCAGGAGGTGACTGTAATGTTGTGGATGCTTCTCTCTCTTTGTAATTCATCGTCAGGAATAGCTAACAAATCATCTAGTACCACAATCTAGAGACATTTTGTCATTTTATTTCAGCATTTGACATCACGAGTTAGAATAATTCTGCAACACAACACTCGGGATCAGATATCCGACATTATCATCCCAGCACGTGCCTCGCACCTCAAAAGGTTAACACATATTGAAACAGACCACGATGAACTAACGCACCTAGAACCATGCATGCCTAATTTAAAACGAATATACAGAGTTTTATGGTGAAAACCCCGTGCTAATATTTTGGTTGCAAAGAAACTAGGTATCCAACTTCACTTCCGCGCTTTTTCAAATCGCATTGTGACTGTCCAGAAAGTTAAAGTAGATCACGTGATCATAGGTCATGACATCATGCTATCAAATAGACAATGAGCGAAAATTCTGAAATAGCCAAAAGATTCAGTGGATTATTGTAATTTCACCGATATATGCTATTGCACAATTCGAATTATTCTTCCTTAAGTTAAAAACCCCAAGACAACCTTGTTAGGTGACATCTCAAAATTCACCAGGCTATAACTCCTTGACCGTTGGCCTAATCTTCCTAAAAATAGCACAACTAAATTGTGTGCATAAGATAATCCCACACAATTACTTTATCACAATATAAAATATTAGATGCTATTTTGGCCCTTGGCCCACTTGTTGATTTTCCGTGGAATAGGTCACCTACATCCGTGTTACATAGGTGCGGCCAAGAGATCCTGGACTGGAAGCCACTTCCAATTTCAAGTACTGATCTACGACGTGCGTGATATGTACAGTCGCGGAATCTCAGGCGCCACTCCAGTCTCCCCGAGAAAATGTCCAGCTCCCATGCAGACAGGTCTTGAAGCTGAAATGCATTCTCCGTTTCATTCATGAAATAATGCACACCAACTTCCTGGAGCATTAATTTGAAACATTAAAATTGCTACCAATTACTTCCTTTTGGCATGTATATATATATATATATATATATATATATATATATATATATATATATATATATATGTGTGTGTGTGTGTGTGTGTGTGTGTGTGTGTGTGTGTGTGTGTGTGTGTGTGTGTGTGTGTGTGTGTGTATGTATGTATGTATGTATGTATGTATGTATGTATGTATGTATGCATGTATGTATGTATGCATGTACGTATGTATGTATGTATGTATGTATGTATGTATGTAGGGATGTATGTATATATTGAGAACAAGGGCAAGGCTCGAACTCTTCTACTCCGGTACAGGTCGTACACAGGTTGTCACCTCGCCGACCCGGCCTAGCCCGAGTTGACCGCCACGAGCCTCTCCCGGCGGTAATCCCAATCTGTGTTCAAAGTGCATGTCGGCAGTTAGTCGACAAACACGCGAAGACACCTAACCTCGATCGTGTCAAGACATTGACGGAAAAAAACGGCCGACAAAACTCTGACTTCGGCGGCAAAACTGGGACCGGCTGGAGATGCATCCCGTCTCTGCAGCGGTCGGCAGTTAGGTTCAGAATGGAATACAACTCATAGTCGATGTGTGCAAGAACTGACCACCTATACCCCTTCCGGTTGCATCATCGTGCTCACGCGCGCACAAGACGCTCCTCAACGTCAGCATCCCGGCTACGTACGCACGCAACACATAACAACACGATGTGTGGATTACACTGTGCACACAAGGCTGAAAATTGCAATACAGCATACGTTTGTGGCCGGGAACTTCACACCAACATTTTGACCCAATGAATCGGCTCAGGATGAAAATACATATAGTAAACGCATGCATCGTCTGCTCACATAACATTGAACAGTTCCTCCGCCTGGATTATTCGAGCACATGCACAGAGTTCGCACGGCACTCGCTTCCCATCGGAAATTACTGGCGAATTCCGCCAGCGGTATGCTCTCCTCAACTTATATGCTAACATATATCCACTCTCATATATGAGGGTGGATAGCTGCACAGGGGTGGATACATGGAGGGGCATACATGGAGCATGTGCCTCCAACCCCCCAACCCCCCAATGGGAAGAGCGAGAGGTGAGAAGTATGAAAGTATGAAAAGTATGATTACCCTCGCTCCCAACTTCTTGAACGAATTTTTTTAACCGAAGGTGCCCATCCAGGTACTCTCAGTGGCACCTCTCCAGGCGAGTGTCCCTTTCCCCATACAAATTCCTGGATCAGCCCCTACTGTGACATAAACGGATGACGCTGCCTCAAGAAGACAACAAATATTTTGCGATCTAATGTCATGCTTCTTTCCGCACTGAATTTCTAAGTGCTCCCTGGTCCTGTCAGATCCCAATAACTCAAACATGTCATCGACATATCTCGGAACCATTCGAGCATTCTATAATATTCAACCTATGACGTCCACAATGTAATGAGTGTTTCCCCAGCGCGGACAACCGCCACTAAGGACAGCATAACTAAAAACTTCCTTCTAGAGGTGTCCAGAAAGGCTTCGCGAAAACGGCTATGATTTTGGCAGCGAAGTCAGAACGTCTCGGCGGCCTCTTATGTTCTGAATGAGCATTATACTGTTATTGGTCCTGGGACCTGCTATAAAGCGGTGCCGCCAACATTTAATTACACTTGTAAGCATTTCAACAAAACTATCTAATCTAATTGCAAAAAGCAATACATCCTAAAATCCCAGGTCTGATTACGTGTCTGGTTTCTCGGATCTACTAGCCATGTTGGTCATCAGCAGTGACACCGGATCAGCGTAAGCCTGGTCCACTGTTAGTGGGAGCCGGACCAGTGGGAACATGACCCACAGAAGCTGGATCCACCACCAAAGGGAACCGGATCGGTGGGAGCCTGATAAACGCTCAGTGGGAGCCGGACCTACATGATCGTGATTGACCATCAATGGGAGCCGGATCATTGGGCGCCAGACGCACTGTCAGGGGGGGGGCTGGATCAGTGGGAGCCGGATTCACTGTCAGTGGGCTGGATCAGTGGGGGTCGGATTCACTGTCAGTGGGCTGGATCAGTGGGGGTCGGATTCACTGTCAGGGGGCTGGATCAGTGGGGGTCGCATTCACTGTCAGGGGGCTGGATTAGTGGGGGTCGGATTCACTGTCAGTGGGCTGGATCAGTGGGGGTCGGATTCACTGTCAGTGGTGGCTGCGGTGATGGGACTCACCGATGGAGATCAGACCGCTGTTGAGCATGGTGAGCTGGATCCGCGTCGGCAGGGAGCTCAGGCTGCTGCTGGCCGTGCCCAGGTACTTGTTCTGCTTTTTCGGCTTGGTGGGGTCGACGAAGCGCGGCGCCGCCGAGCGGGAGCGTGGCCCGCGGCGTCTGTGAGCCGCCCCGCTGGGGTGACGCGACACGGCCGAGGTGGGCCGGCCACGGTCACCGGTCCGATCGGCGCTCTTGGCCCGCTGTTCACCCATGCCGCGGCTGGAGCGGTCCGCGCCGACTGACAGCAGCTGAGTCGCCACACCGTCGGCGGACGACCCGACCCTGAGGCGAGCCACAAGTGTATGGCCAGTCAGCGCGTCGCGCCGTCTGTGTGGGCAGTGTCACCACTGTGGAGCTAATCGGGGAGCAGCCCACACCTGTACTGCGGGGATCGGCGGGGAGCTTCGGCACCGCCGCTGCGGGGATAGTCGAGGAGCTGTGGCACCTCCACTGCGGAGATAGCCGGTGAGCTGCCGCACCACTACTGCGGGGATAGTCGCGAGAGCCGCCGCACCTCCACTGCGGAGATAGTCGGAGGGCCGCCGCACCTCCACTGCGGAGATAGTCGGAGAGCCGCCGCACCGCCGAGGGACAGCAGTTGTGTCCAACTGACTATTCCTGTCCGCGCCACCAACACCGATGCCAGCCCGGCACGCTCACACCGCTGCCAACCTTGCAAAGCGAACAAACAAAAAACAAGTTTTCAGCCCCTAGCACCACGCAAAAGCTCAGTATGATACGGTTGCGAAAAAGCCCCCGGGGAAAGACTAGGCCGTGTTGACCGGTCTGACACACGAAATTGCTACCCCTCTTGGAAAAGCATAAGTGGCTGACGTCCATATGTGTCAGCCTCCGGGGAAGGTCTCTGGGGCAGTCTGATGGGCTTCCAGGGGACGAAACCCTCGGAAAATCGTCGCATTCACCAAATTGTGCTCGTCAAAATGCAGCATTAAATGCTACGCATAACTTTCATTGTGTCCACACATATCATCCTGAAATTCACAAGTAATTATTTTTGGCACATTTTGCCACGCAAGGTATGTTCTCTAGCATTTCTGGTAACTTACAACTACAATATGTATGTATATATATATATATATATATATATATATATATATATATATATATATATATATATATATGTGAATGCAAAATATAAATATACCAATAAACATAATTTCCAACGAACTTCTCGCAATTTTTAAACATAGATTATTCACCACTTCTGAGGAGCTCCTCCCGAGTTATGACGTTAATTTACATCCTGGCCTGTCGCCGACCGTAGTCATCAGGATTAACGACATATTTGCCGATTGCAGACACCTCACTTCACTATTCACTTTTCGCGGACGACTCAGCCATCTGGACCACAGCGTAGTGCTTCCCAAAAGCTGAGGAACCAATGCAAGCAGCTCTAGACCACATAGCAGTGACGCAAAACTTAGGGCTTCACCCCGTCCGCAGAAAAATCAGCCAGTCACATCCCGAACCAGCCGGTCACATCCTGAACCAGCCAGTCACATCCCGAACACCGGCGCTGCCAGGACATGGGAAGTAAACTCAAACTAGCGAAAGCAAATCAGTTATAACGCCCTAAGCCCGTTTTTTACACCTTACGACAGTAAGCTTTCCGAAAACTTTACACTGTTCTGCAAACACTACACATTTTTCGCGAAAATGTGTGTTACTTCAGATACAAAGAACGCTAAAAATTAATGGAGCACTACCTGATACGTTCAATTCGTCCCGTCTCGGGGAGTCTTCCTGCGCCCCTCCCCTCAGGTTTTTTTTTCGCGGATAGTGAACGAACGGCGCGCGATAGCGCGCCAAAATTTGGCATACCTTTTCCCACATCAATTTGGCATGTGTCAACATTTTGAAGTCAGGTCATCTGGGGTCAACGAGTCAGTAAAGGTCAAGTGAGAGCACCTCCAAAAAAGTTAAACCAGTCGTCATGCTTTAACGGATAGACATTTTAATGAAACTTTCAGCGTTTGCTTATCTTTAGGGATGCAACAAAACGTACGAGAGGATTTCTTCATTTTTTTCCGTTTTTAACTAATTTTTTTGGGAGATTTGCCTATTGCAGTTCAAATCGAAGGTTCTGGCTAAAGTAAGCATTTTGTATTAGGACAAGGTGACTTCCAAAAACATTTCTCGGTCTTTTTTTTCGGGGGGGGGAATTATATGGCCCTGGTCGATTTCGCTGTTCTTTTCTGATTCCAAATCATTTCTTTCTTCAAATATCCCCCAAAATGAACTCCCCAGAGCCAAAAAACATAATGCAAGTCGTGAAAAGTCGTGAAGATCTAGCCCCCTAGTCACATCACTTTTGAGGAAATTGTTTTTGGGTGGATCCAGACCCTAGTCGTCGAGCACTTCCCGATGAAACCTCTCGTTTTCGTGCGACGCTTAGCTTGGATTTTAGGGGGGGTTACTTCCCGCCCCCCCCCCCCCGAGACGGGGTGCGAGGATCTGGCCGGAAAGACGGCGCGGGTTAATATCTACCATATAAACAAAGCAATCTGCCCTGATAAGTTGCAGTTATACTAAGAAATTCCGCATTTTCGGTGGGCGAGACTACCGGCGCGAGTCAGCTTGATCCTTGGTCCGCTTTATTTTATGACGGCGTTGCGGAAATTTGCCCAAAGCACGCGATCGATAATATCCCTGCAACCTAGTGGCGTCGGGAACACCGACCAGTGCTTCCGCCACCGACCACCTCAAACGCCGCTCTTCTGGCTACCTGTATTTGAATCACCCAAGCACAAATTAACAACGCGGTTGCATTCCCCACTATCTCGCACGCACGCACCCTGCGCAGTGGGCCGTCTGCAGGAGGCAACACCAGCTCCACATTCTTTGTCCTTAGCGAAAATATGACTCCAAACGTGTGCAGTTTCTCGGGGCCGAGTGCAGTGTACAAAAGCTGGCGACGCAGCGCCGCCGGCACCCCTGCGGACGTCGCGGCTCGGCGCCCGGTGCTCCGCTGCGTCTCAGTCATCTGGCCCGGCCAGCGCACCGAACCAGCCGCCGACGGGTCCACCCGCGACCACGCGCCCGCAGTTCCGTCCCGAGCTGGTGTCGCCGGCCTGCCGGGGCTGGCGCGTCGCCCCGCCACAGTCACGCCGGCACGCGCACGTTAAGGCACCAGTCAGCACCTCTGTCATACGTTCACCCAGACGGCCGGCACGACACTTCACGTCAGCACCCACACCGCGGCCCTGATCTCGCGCTAAGTCAGCCTGGCGCCGTCGGCACCCACACCGCGGCCCTGATCTCGCGCTAAATCAGACTGGCGCCGTCGGCACCCACACCGCGGCCTGACCTCACGCTAAGTCAGCCTGGCGCCGTCGGCACGTCGACCCGACCTGGTCCGGTCTCACGACAGGTCAGCTCGTCACCGCCAGTATAACCTGACCCGGCCCGGGCTGACACGTGACTTCCACCACACCGCACCGGGCCGGGACACTACATACAGCCGGCCGACGGGCACTGAACGCCGGCGTCCGCACGGCCGGGGACACTCCGGCCCCGGCCGCGGCAGCCGACGGACGACGGCACCACCTGATGGCGCGGCCGGGGACACTCCGGCCCCGGCCGCGGCAGCCGACGGACGACGGCACCACCTGATGGCGCGGCCGGGGACACTCCGGCCCTGGCCGCGGCAGCCGACGGACGACGGCACCACCTGGTGGCGCGTGCCCTCTCGCGGTGGGAGACCAGTTCCGCACACCACGGACGGCTGGGAAACGGAGGGCGAACGACTCACAATGTTCGAGTAGTATGAGGGCGAGGACAGTGTGGGGAGAACGTTCGACAATCAAGTCCAGAAGTGATCAGGATTCGACACCACTCTGGGTCAACTGGGGTTGGCATTTCTGCAATCACATTCTGAGAGCCTCGAGCGGATTTCCCACGAATTACAACTAAGCATCGTAGGGTTTTCGACATCGCGAAGGACTGCTGCAAGGTTGGACCCACACCACGAGACACAGCACGTGGACTGCAAAAACACCTTCCTACCAGATCCGTGGCAAAACACCACCAACCACTGTAAAGGATGCTAGTCGCCAAACGTTCGTCGGATCTTTCCCAAAATATTCATCACCACACGGCACCCAGCCCGGCGGAACAATCCCCGTTTTGCGCCGACTTCTTTTTCTCCCGTTGACAGCTCCAAAAGACACGAGATGTGGGGGGGGGGGGGTGAGAAGAGCCGGATCCTGCCCCGTACGTCGCGCGTTTCTCCGCCAAAGCGACGGTTACCGGACGGGTGTCAGCCACTGGTTGGCGAGCGGTGACGCGACCGCAGTCAGCCAGCAGCCGCCTGGCTAGCGGCTAGCGGGCGGGCGTGCCAGCGGCCACCCTGCTAGCGGCTAGCGGCTGGGCGTGGCAGCGGCCGCCTGGCCAGCGGCTAGCGGCTGGGCGTGCCCACCGCCAGCCGCTCCATGTCGTCGTCCACACTGTTGGCGTGCATCTCCTGCAGCGTGCGCGTCAGCCGACTCCACTCGTCCTGGCGCGGCTGCGCCAGCCGCTCGGCCACGTCGTACACCCAGACGCGGCCGCGCTCGTCGCCGCACGTGATGTGCAGGCCAGACGGCGTCCACGAGACGCGGTTGAGCGCGGCGGCGCCGCCGTCGACCAGCGCGCTGGCGGCCGGCACCTCTGTGTCCATGTTCATGTTCCACACGTCCAGCCGGCCGGCGCCGTCCACGGCGGCGAACAGCGCCGGGTGGAGCGGCGACCACGCCACGTCGTACACGTAGTCGCTGTTGTCCTCGAACGAGTAGAGCGGCTTGGGCTCCTGCGGCACGGCCACCGACCGGGGTCACCGAAACAGCGGGGTCGGATCGGTACGGGCAGGTCGAACAGTCATTGTATGTGGCTTAGGCAGACGACAGTGTCAGCTTAGCAGGGCTGGGCCGGTCGGTCAGTGGGGTCAGGACAGCACGGTCAAGTCGGATAGTCATGATATTTGGCTTAGGCAAACGAGCGTCAGGTTAGCAGGGTTGGGCCGGTCGGTCAGTGGCAATGTGAAAATATTGGTTTTTCGTTAGGTGTGAGATGTCGAAACGAGCACAGTAGGATGTCGAAATTTGTCGCGAAATTAGTATCATTCCAAGTGCCTTTGATGTTTTTCAGACTTAAATTTGAGCTAATGTTTGTACCCTCATCATTTGTTTTGATATTCAAATGTTAGGAAGGGCTATATTTTGGATAGCGAGATAACAAATAATATATACCCAGGTGATGTTCGCATTATGAATAATCCACTTACCTGAAATTGCATTGCCGAATATTCGTGTACCACCACCCCTTAGCAAGAGCATGATCATGCTACTTAACAAACGAGGTAATGTTAGAAAGGAGACACTTCATAAGCACACATCAAAAAGCAGGATGTCTATACTTCTTGGAGCAGGATGTCGATTGAGTGTTCAGAAAGTGGTAAATTCCACCCTATTTTGCGAATAATTTAACACTGGTCAGTGGGGTCGGGTCAGTGGGATCGGGTCAGTGGGGTCGGGTAAGTGGGGTCGGGTCAGTGGGGTCGGGTCAGCGGGGTCGGGTCAGATTGGCGGAGCCAGGTCGTCACGTCAGGTTGTCCAAGCCAGGTCGACGCCTATGCTTGGATATTTCCCTCAGTGCATACAAATGTAAGGTGATATAAATGAGCTTTGTTTCTATATGTCTCAGACTGATTAAACCGGTGGACCGGAATATACTGTGCCTTGTGACGTCATCGGCAGAGGTCACTCACCCGAGTTGACATTGGATAACGCTATATGTTTGAGATGCGCTATATACAGAAAAACAATTACGCTAAATTCAGATCCAGTCTTTTTGTACGCTGCGAAACAGCTGTTGACTAGAATACCGTCTTGAATAGTCACATTACAGTCCCGTTTTAACGGGAAAGATTGAGTCAACATGACGGTATTAAATAGGGCTTAGCATTGTTAAAATGATGACCTCTCGTTAGGTGTGAGATGTCGACACGAGTACAGCAGAATATGGAAATCGCCATGGAAATAACGACGTTCAAAATACTTCGGTCCTTAAAACCCAGTTTTGTGACAATTGCATACATGCCTCAAAACTATTAATTTCGCTTGTTTTGAATGGTACCTAATTTGGGGATACCTACATCAACTATTGGACGCTACATAACCAGTAGCAGTTGATGCGCCCTTAAGCCCAAATAATCAATCAATCAATCAACCTACATCAACTATAACGATGCAAATGCCTATGCTATACACTAGTATTGTATAACATAGCACATCATAGGCAATTATCTTGCCCGGAACTTCACAACGGGATGTTCGTTATCACGATCCGGGATGCGTTATGATGAGCATAAGCATGATTCATATCAATGGGACACTGTTAGAAACGAGGCACAAAGACGCACAGGGCACGCACCAAGAAGTACGATGCCGATACTTCTCTAGGAAGGATGTCGGCTCCGTGTTGAAAAAGTGGTATATTCCACCCTATTTCATGGATAATTTACCACTCGGGATAAGTACGCAGCATTTTTGGAGTCGCGGTCTAGTACTTAGGAACCAGGAGCTTATGGACGTCTGTATACCCAAAGTAGATCATTATCGAAGAATGCATTAGGGCCATCAAAATCCCGGCCAACAAAATGCGACAAAAATCCAAACGCAATCATGGTCGTTAAACACTTAGCTCAGGCTACACCGGCTACGCTAATATAAAGGCTGAACATACCTAGCAGTGATGAAAGACACCTACATAAACGGCTTTACGATATTTTCATATGGAAAATAGTGTAAATCAAGCAAACCAAAGTGTTTTTTATCTTTGCCAACTAGCCACCAAAAAGTCCACTAAGCTAGGCCTTGCTCTCGGTATCCCTTATAGAGAAGAGCAAATGACTGGCAGTTGTTCGGGCCAGACACCCGAGGAGACCGTGAAGGCCCAGTGGGGTCGAGATGACGTCACTGCAAGCACCAAACATAACACCCTCGTCACATTTGACTCGGATCAGGGGGCCGTCAAACGCCAATGCCGGCGAAAGTTGACGACATCGCAGTCAGCTCGTTGTCAGCCGGCGTCTGGGACACACGAGCCGTTGCCACTCGAACAAGGTGGAGCAGTAGCGACTCTGGCAGATGAAATGCCCCAACAACAGTGCAACCCCATTACAAGGCGACAGCGGCCCGTACAAATCTTCTCTACCCCTCTATTTCTCTGCCCCTCTCTCTCCTTAGTGTAAGCTCGTCAGCGGCGCCGTGCGGTGTGATGACGTCACTACCTTGAGACTCCACAGTTTGATGGTCCAGTCGATGGAGGAGCTGATGAACAGGTGAGAGAAGTCGAGCGGTCCACCAGCCGCGTGCGCGCTCACCCCCGTCACCGGTCCGCAGTGTGCCTGGTACACCTCCTGCACTCCGGCTCGACTACCGTGTCGACATGCTGCCACACCAGAGAGAGGTCACAACAGGTCACAACAGGTCACCCTGGTACACCTCCTGCACTCCGGCTCGACTACCGTGTCGACAGGCTGTCACACCGGAGAGGTCACAACAGGTCACAACAGGTCACCCTGGTACACCTGCACTCCGGCTCGATTACCGTGTCGACAGGCTGTCACACCGGAGAGGGGTCACAACAGGTCACCCCGGTAAACATCCTGCACTCCGGCTCGACTATCGTGTCGACACGCTGTCACACCGGGGAGAGGTCACAACAGGTCATAACAGGCCACCCTGGCGGACGCGCACCCAGGATTTTTCCATGGGGGAGGGGCCCGGACCGAAAAGGAAACTTGGCCGATTCCAAAAGGGCACTTAATCGGCTCCAAAAGGGCACTTTGCGGCCCGGGGCACACTGGAAGGTTTGTTGACCGGGTGGGGGGCGTGGATTTTCCATGCCACATAGGACAGGAATGGGCACAGGGGAATGTCATTTTAGGCCAAAAGGGCAGTTTTGGGTCCAAAGGGCACATTTGGCACAGGCGGGGCACAAAAGGCGGGTGACTTTTGGGCTAAATTCGGGACATTCCGGCCAAGAGGGCACTTTGGTCTCATGGGGGGGGGGCTGCCCCCCACCCCTCCGGTGTGCCAATGCACCCTGGTACACCTCCTGCACTCCGAATCAACTATCGTGTCGATACGCTGTCACACCAGAGAGAGGTCACAACAGGCTACAACATGTCACCCTGGAACACTTGAACCCCAGACACTTGTCACAGGGGACAGATCACAACTGATTACCCCGGTAAACCTGCATTACAGGTATACCATTGCCTGGTCATCTCAACTGCCGCGCAGCCTGCCCACCCCCGGATCTGTGAGCAGCCTGCCCACCCCCGGACCTGTGAGCAGCCTGCCCACCCCCGGACCTGTGAGCAGCCTGCCCACCCCCGGACCTGTGAGCAGCCTGACCACCCTCGGACCGGTGAACAGCCTCACCACCCCCGGACTGATGAGCAGCCTGACTACCTTCGGACCGGTGAGCAGCCTGATCACCCCCGGACCTGTGAGCAGCCTGACCACCCCCGGACCTGTGAGCAGCCTGCCCACCCCCGGGCCGGTGAGCAGCCCGCCCACCCCCGGACCGGTGAGCAGCCTGCCCACCCCCGGACCTGTGAGCAGCCTGACCACCCCCGGACCGGTGAGCAGCCTGACTACCCCGGACCTGTGAGCAGCCTGACCACCCCCGGACCGGTGAGCAGTCTGCCCACCCCCCGGACCTGTGAGCAGCCTGACTACCCCCGACCTGTGAGCAGCCTGACCACCCCCGGGCCGGTGAGCAGCCCGCCCACCCCCGGACCTGTGAGCAGCCTGACTACCCCCGACCTGTGAGCAGCCTGACCACCCCCGGGCCGGTGAGCAGCCCGTCCACCCCCGGACCTGTGAGCAGCCTGACTACCCCAGACCTGTGAGCAGCCTGACTACCCCCGACCTGTGAGCAGCCTGACCACCCCCGGACCGGTGAGCAGCCTGACCACCCCAGACCTGTGAGCAGCCTGACTACCCCCGACCTGTGAGCAGCCTGACCACCCCCGGACCGGTGAGCAGCCCGCCCACCCCCGGACCGGTATGCAGCCTGACCACCCCAGACCTGTGAGCAGCCTGACTACCCCCGACCTGTGAGCAGCCTGACCACCCCCGGACCGGTGAGCAGCCCGCCCACCCCCGGACCGGTATGCAGCCTGACTACCCCCGACCTGTGAGCAGCCTGACCACCCCCGGGCCGGTGAGCAGCCTGACCACCCCAGACCTGTGAGCAGCCTGACTACCCCCGACCTGTGAGCAGCCTGACCACCCCCGGACCGGTGAGCAGCCCGCCCACCCCCGGACCGGTATGCAGCCTGACCACCCCAGACCTGTGAGCAGCCTGACTACCCCCGACCTGTGAGCAGCCTGACCACCCCCGGACCGGTGAGCAGCCCGCCCACCCCCGGACCGGTATGCAGCCTGACTACCCCCGACCTGTGAGCAGCCTGACCACCCCCGGGCCGGTGAGCAGCCCGCCCACCCCGGCCCAATGCGCAGCGAGCTGGGCCGACTCACCCGTGTACAGGTTGCCGTCCTCGCTGGCCATGATGAAGTTGTTGACCTCGCCCTGAGGAAACACCAGCCCGGTCGCCGAAACAGGCCGCCCCTGTTTGAAGTGCAACTCCATCGCCTCCTGTCAACAATCACAGATCGACTTAAATCTGGCAAAACACAAGCGAGAACAGACTCGCGCGGGCCAGCACACGGAGCTTCCCTCCATCCGGCTGCAACGGGTGCAGATATCGTCATGTGATGCTCATATTGTCGCATAGCCAGCCGGCAGTCATGAGATGCTTGGCCGAGCTGTGCGACGCGCCATTCCTGGCGGCTAGCTGGACAGAAGCGCCTGACGGGAAGTCGGCGGTGTCCTGACTGGGGACAGGTCGGGCTTAGTTGACGCCCACGCCTCCCTCGACAACCGGTGTCTGGAGTACGCCTGTCGGAGCCGGCGATGCTCGGCAAATAGACAGGAGTTACTTCACTGATCTCCTCACCGAACCTTGCAGTTTATGGGAGAATCGACATCGTGAGTCATACATCTCATCATTAAATCTTGTAATGTAGTGGATAATCGCCTCTTTCTGTCATACAGCTCCTCACCAAGCCATGACATTTATGGGAGCATCGACCGTGTATATCATACAGCTACTCACCAAACCATGCAGTCTATGAGAGCATCGAGTGTGTATATCGTACGGCTCCCCACCAGCCTTTGCAGTGTATCATAGCATCGATTGTGCAGGTCATACAGCTCATCACCAAATCGTCATTCCCAACGAGCCAGCCCTAGCGACGTAAATTGGGACGGACAGGCGATACATGTGGCGGGAAAAGTTGACAACACGGTCGATAAACACGGCGGCACATCGACGAGGGGCAGCACAGAACGAGCAGCACCAAGCCAGACACACCAGAACCGCCTGACCTAACTTCACACACCCGACCTAACTCACCCACCATCCAGGTGACTTCATCGCACACACTGCCTTCGCTCCAGTCAACTGGACTATCCTCATCAAACTGACTTCGCCGCCTCGCCCGACCTGACCGGAAGCTGTCACCTGACCTGACCTGACACGGTCGCCTGACCTGACCTGACAGTCGACTGACCTGACCTGATACTGTCGCCTGACCTGACCCAAAGCTTTCACCTGACCTGACCTGATACTGTCGCCTGACCTGACCTGATACTGTCGCCTGACCTGACCAGAAGCTGTCGCCTGACCTGACCTGACACGATCGCCAGACCCGACCTGACACTGTCGCCTGACCTGACCAAACAGTCGATTGACCTGACCCGACACGGTCGCTAGACCTGATCTAACGGTCGATTGACCTGACCTGGCCCTAAGCTGTCGCATGACCTGACCTGACAGTCGACTGACCTGACCTGACCTGACCTAACAGTCGATTGACCTGACCTGACCCAAAGCTGTCACCTGACCTGACCTGATACTGTCGCCTGACCTGACCCGAAGCTGTCGCCTGCCCTGACCTGACAGTCGCCTGACCTGACCCGAAGCTGTCGCCTGACCTGACCCGACACTGTCGACTGACCTGCGGCTGCGACAGCATGTCCAGACTCCAGGAGCACAGCTTGCCATCCGTCGACACGGAGATGAGGTTGTGTGCGTTCTGGGTGCCCACCACGCGCAGGCAGTAGATCGGATGCTGCCCACAGTTCGGCCGTCAGACACTCGCTCACAGCAGTCTCAACAACGGACGCTTGCTCCCAACAGTCGGATCAGTGCTGCACAGCGAACGATGCAACACATTCTGGCAATTCAGAACCAAGTCCCAGTTACGAGTAGCACTGCTGGGTAATAGCGAGGTATGACAGTATGAGAAGCGAACATATTGATTGATCATTTGGGCTTAAGGGTGCGCCGACTGCGAGGTCATTGGGCGCCTAGAGAAGTGAACATAAACACACTACGTACCGGGTTTTGTGTAACAAAAGTATCGAATTGCCCTCGAATGGCAACCAACAACTTGGCCATGTCCTGATCCGAGGAAGCTTCACCGGAGTAAATCGAATAAAATTGCACTAATATCATGGCAAGGTGATATTTCGAATGACTGCCGTTTCCCGGCCGGTCGGCGGCGAACAGTGCAGCGTGAGACGGCGCCACTGGGCGCGGCCGCCGTCCCAGCGTGACCGTGACCAGCCGCCGCCACTGACCGTGTGCGCGGCTGTGCTAAGCGGAGACCGCTGCACGGGCGTGCCGCGCTGCACGCGGTTGTCCCAGAGCACCACCTGGCCCGAGTAGGTGCCGCCCACCAGCAGGTTCGGGTGGAAGCGCGCGAACGTGGCGCACATGAGCGCCGACTGACAGTGGAAGACGTATTCGGGCGTGGTCTTCTTGAACTTGGTGTTCCACACCAAGCACACGCCATCCGGATCGTGTGGCGCCGCCTCGTTGTTGTTGTAGCTGGGCGAGACACAAGGTGGGAGGGCGTCAGCTGGGAATTGCTCGCGCAGGCTGGCCCACTCTCGTTGCCAACAGGCAGACCTCTTCGCCGAAGAGCAATGCATGCATGTGACGCGCGCGAAAGTGCCCTCCCGCACACCCAGGTCCCTTTCTCGGAACTATTCCCGACGAACTCAGCCCTGTCCAGACCTAGCTTGTCCAGGCCTCCTCTCCCAGTGCTCAGACATCACCAGACCTCGCCACGGACACCAACGCCCTTATTTTCTCAAACACATAGACCCCACCCAAGCCCGCTCTCTGGGCGACCAAGCATATTCCGCGGGTGATCGGGCCTCTCACATAGCATCTGCAATCTTCCGAGAGATAACGATACATTTTTTTTGGATGTGCTAGATTTAAAATACTGGTACAATCGAAAGTGTACAACATCTGACAACTAACACACCTAAGGGTTACAACACCAGTGGAAACGCGGACTAAAACCGAGCTAATTGGACCCCGTGCATGCCAGCATGGGTTGTTTTCACCAGTAAAGGCGGCCGAGGCCGGTGCCGCGGCCAGCAGTACCGGTACCAAACTGGCTACCGGTACAGGGATACCGGTACAAAACTGGCGGTCAGCAGTACCGGCACTCACCTGGCGGCCAGTAGTTCGGGAAACTGCGGCGACCAGTCCATAGAGGTGACGGTGCGGTTGTGGGACCAGCGCTCGTCGCTGAACACGCGGTTCACGGCCAGTCGATTGCCCGACTTCTCATCACTGCCCGCATCAAACACGCCACCGGTCAGTTGAGACACCGGTCAGTTGAGCCAGTGGTCAGTTGGGCCACTGGTCAGTTGAGCCACTGGTCAGTTGAGCCATTAGCCAGTTAAGCTGCACCATCGACAGCGGGGATATGGCCCAACGTGTGGCCACGTGCCAAACTATCAGGGGACGTCACCACGATGACGTCGTGCGTCACAGCTCTTTGTGGCCGTGGGTGAAGAAAACCAATAACACCAGACTGTACATCCCGCAATATAAAAACATTCGAGCCAATATATGGTCACCCCTTGCCAGTTATTACAGCTGGTTACACAGTAGTGCACAGCTTATACAGTCAGCTGGAGTCGATACAGACTACAGGTATTGCAAGAACAGCCTATATACTCAAACATTATCAACAAACACAGCACGCACAGCAGGTACCAGACACAACAAGCATAACGGACCCAAAACGCCAGCCATAGTGGACATGAGACACGGCAGACACCAGATACAGCACACACAGCACACACAGCAGACACCGGACACAGCACACACAGCAGACACTCCAGACACAGCAAATACCATACACACCAGACACAGCGCGCACAGCAGACACCAGACACAGCACACACGGCAGACACCAGACACAGCACACACGGCAGACACCCCAGACACAGCAAATACCACAGACACCAGACACAACACACAGCACACACAGCAAATACCACAGACACCAGACACAGCACACCAGACACAGCAAATACCACAGACACAGCAGACACCAGACACAGCGCGCACAGCAGACACCAGACATAGCACACACAGCACACACAGTAGGCACCAGACACAGCAAATACCACAGACAACAGACACACAGCAGACACCAGACACATCACACACAGTAGACACGACGAACGCCAGACAGTGGACACCAGGTGCAGCAGACACCATAAGCATAATGTATGCTATTGCATAATGCATAATGTATTGATGTATGCTATGTCATAACCATACATCAATAAGCACGACACCCATGCTTCTCTGGGAAGGATGTGCATTGCAAGTGGTCAGATAGTGTCGCTTCGTCCAGGGTGCCCACCATCAACAGCACCCGCCACCCAGAGTACTCGCCACCCAGGGTACCCGCCACCCAGAGTACCCACCACCCAGAGTACCCGCCACCCAGGGTACCCGCCACCCAGAGTACCCGCCACCCAGAGTACTCGCCACCCAGGGTACCCGCCACACAGAGTACCCACCACCCAGAGTACCCGCCACCCGGGGTACCCGCCACCCAGAGTACCCGCCACCCAGAGTACCCGCCACCCAGGGTACCCGCCACCCAGAGTACCCGCCACCCAGAGTACCCGCCACCCAGAGTACCCGCCACCCATAGTACCCGCCACCCAGGGTACCCGCCACCCAGGGTGCCCGCCACCCAGGGTACCCGCCACCCAGAGTACCCGCCACCCAGGGTACCCGCCACCCAGGGTACCCGCCACCCAAACTATCCGCCACCCAGGGTACCCGCCACCCAGAGTAACCGCCACCCAGAGTATCCGCCACCCAGGGTACCCGCCACCCAGGGTATCCGCCACCCAGAGTACCCGGTACCCAGGGTACCCGCCAACCAGAGAACCCGCCACCCAGAGTACCCGCCACCCAGAGTACTCGCCACCCAGAGTACCCGCCACCCAGGGTACCCGCCACCCAGAGTACCCGCCACCCAGAGTACCCGCCACCCAGAGTACCCGCCACCCAGGGTACCCGCAACCCAGAGTACCCGCCACCCAGAGTACCCGCCACCCAGAGTACCCGCCACCCAGGGTACCCGCCACCCAGAGTACCCGCCACCCAGGGTACCCGCCACCCAGAGTACCCGCCACCCAGAGTACCCGCCACCCAGAGTACCCGCCACCCAAAGTACCCACAACCCAGAGTACCCGCCACCCAGAGTACCCGCTACCCACAGCGGCTGGTCCTGGTCGAAGTCGCGGCTGTAGTCGGTCAGCAGGTCGTGCTCCTCGCAGAGCGCGCGCTCGATGACGCGCGACTGGCGACCGAAGAACTCGGCGAACTCGGAAGACATGATCAGCACCAGCTTCTGCTCCTCGCTCAGCTCTCGCGCTGCCGGAAACGCCGCCTCATCAGCAACACGCCGAACGTCATCATTGGCACGTGGCCACCGCCACATCACATGTGGACATCGTCAATTATCATAGTATGCATCATAGCATAACACCGGTGCATCATCACTATTTATGGTTGCGTTGCATCACTAGCAGGTCATCCAAACGTTACCACTGTCAAGCATCACTACAATTGACTGGAAGGGTCTACCCTTCAGGGGCTGATTATCGCGGCAGCACGACAATGAACACGATCATTGTGACGCGAGACCATGATACCATAACGACACCGTGGGCGCGTCAAAATGTGCCCCGACCGCACACAAACCTCCGACACTTTAATCAAGACCCTAGGAGCCGGCTGCACCAAATGCATGCCAGGTTTTTGTAGGTGTCATCGTCTGTATGAGCATTCGTGCTCGGGCTACTTGGCTACTTCATCAGGGACTCCTTATGGCTTCGTTCTGATTTCCAGGTTTCCTCGGCGGATGTTGGGGTATGTGCCCGCCCACCCCTTCTCTCTTCTCACTTCCTGGACAACTTGGCAAGCGACCGGTCACCTGCCACCGTTCTCACTCGCCAGCTTCCTTCGCGAATTTCGGAGAGCAGCCACCGGTCCTCGCACCCACTCCTTGTGTCCCCCGGCTGATTCTGTGACGGATATCGCCTGTCGTGCCGCAGCTCGCCCATCTGTTCGACAGTGTCCATTCTGTGTGTGTGTGTACTCACGTTTAGGCTTCTGCGGCGGCTCGGCGGCCGCCTTGTCGGTGGGGTGTCCGTCTGTATGTGTGTGTGTACTCACGTTTGGGCTTCTGCGGCGGCTCGGCTCCCTTGTCGGAGGGGTGCTGTACGGCGGCCGGCTGCACGTCAGTCACCGTCGGCAGGCCGTGGTGCAGGATGCCCGGCGGCAGTTTGTGGCCCTCCAGCCCCGTCAGACTGGTGTCCTCCTCCGGCTCGTCGTACGTCAGAACTGCCCGGCCAATCACAGCCCGGTGTCAGCACCCATCGGCCAATCATAGCCCAGTGTCAGTACTCATCGGCCAATCACAGCTCGGTGTCAGCACTCATCGGCCAATCACAGCTCAGTGTCAACAGTGACGAGCCCATCCATGCACAATGCTAACAGTGAGCGACCAATAGATGCACACACATATATATATATATATATATATATATATATATATATATATATATATATATATATATATATACATCTGAGCAATCACTGACCAGACAGCACTGCGAATCACAGCACAGCATGCAATGAGCGGCCATGGCACCTGGGTACAACAAATCGCGCCGAGGCCACGAAAATCGCACTACGATCCCAAACATTCCAGCTGGGATCCCAAATAAATACGGCGGACCCCGGTAAATCGCGCTATGACCCAAAAAACAAAACCGGGGACCTTTAAATAAATGAGCATAGACCGTGAAAAATGACTGAGCCCGCAAGGAAATCGCTCTGGAGCCTGAAAACCGTGACAGAGGTCTCAAGACCTCGCACAGCACAGTAAAAAACGAGCCTGGCCCCGAAAGATCGCACCGAGTACACAAACATGATGCCCGGGTCAGACAAATTATGACGGTGGATGAAAAAGTGACACGGACCATGCAAAATTAAAATACGTCCGAAAATCATGTCGAACCCAGAAAACTCGAATCGGGACCCCGAACCTCACATCTGGACTCGAAAAATCGCACCAGGGCTAAAAAACGCATTAGGACCAAAGAATTGCCTAAATCCTGAGTAAACAGCGAAGCCCTAAAAGCACAGTAGGGTGCCGAAACCTATCTGGGACCTTCAAAACGCACCGGGTCTCGCAAGAAGTGACATTGATATTCCCAGGGTCGCAAAGACAGCATGAGGGCCTTAAAAACAGGCTAGGGCCTGCAGAAGGCGACAAAGTCCTTAAAAACGAATCCCGTGCCCGCTCTACTCACCTGAGAGTAGGAAAGACACCTCCAAAACAAAAGTCCCCGCCCTGATCAACATTCCTGGATCTGTCCCTGGCATGACCAAAAAAAGCTGCACAAAGTCCACTGTCCATACACGGGTCCACAGTCCACAGTGGATCCACACCACGAGTATATCAAGTGGCAACACGAACAGAGAGAGTATGATAACATCACGACTACTCACCATAGTAGTCGCGCATCGCCCCACGCGCTGAAACACGTGACCGGTATTAGGATCATGACAGCAGAACACACTAAAGCAACAGGAGCATGTGGAAATAACACAATTCCTGCATGTGCCGGACTACCGTCCCTCAGCGAGCAAATAATCCGTACAGGAAGTCCCGGTGTTCCATGTTTATCTATATGTTCATGGGTTCGGACATACATTACCAATTCTCCCACCGCTATCTGATTTTACTTGGTTTTCGTCTCCCATGAACATCTCGGACGATATAAACTTTCCAGGCAAAAGATGATATTGAAGAGCAAACAAACAAAAGATGATATTATATTATCATACAGTAACAAATATCGATACAGTATATCTAGTGAGGCGAATCCGACCAGCTCTATTTAACAGCAAAAATAAACCGCCTATGAGCGGTTTTACAGGGGGAATTTGCTCTCCCGTCTAGCAGTTCTGGATCCTTCCAAGTCGATCCTTGCTTCAACTAAACATTCCAGACATGAGCTAAACAGGTACATTAGGGAAGTTTTAATATTAATAAGAATCGGCTTCAATAATTTTGTTCAGCTTTTTTATGTAAAATAACTGTTTCTTGGTGGTGAAAAGAAAACTTTTATAAGGATTGTCTTAGTAAAATTTTCATTAAACCATTATATATTCCGAAACCCATATTTATAAACTTGGTTAACATTGATTAAGTATACTTTTATAATTTTCTCTACCATTGCGCATGAAGTTGGCTTATAACCTCCTCCTTCGCTAGTTTAACAACAGCGCCAATTTTGTATCTGGCAGTCCTTCGTTGGCTGTCATATTTCGTAGAGCTGTGTGCAGTATCCAGGTAAATCAGAAAGCATGTCACAATTTGCTGATGTTCGTAAGTTTAACTCTATAGGAGAAATAAGCTGCGTGTCCTTCGCCTCCGGCCCACAAGGACTCGACCTGGACGGGGTACACTGTGTCTGGGAGGGACAGCTTACAGCTCTGCTCCGGCCCACAAGGACACGACCTAGACGGGGTACACTGTGTCTGGGAGGGACAGCTTACAGCTCTGCTGCGGCCCACAAGGACACGACCTAGACGGGGTACACCGTGTCTGGGAGGGACAGCTTACAGCTCTGCTCCGGCCCACAAGGACACGACCTAGACGGGTACACCGTGTCTGGGAGGGACAGCTTACAGCTCTGCTCCGGCCCACAAGGACACGACCTGGACGGGGTACACTGTGTCTGGGAGGGACAGCTTACAGCTCTGCTCCGGCCCACAAGGACACCACCTAGACGGGGTACACCGTGCCTGGGAGGGACAGCTTACAGCTCTGCTCCGGCCCACAAGGACACGACCTGGACGGGGTACACCGTGTCTGGGAGGGACAGCTTACAGCTCTGCTCCGGCCCACAAGGACACGACCTAGACGGGGTACACCGTGCCTGGGAGGGACAGCTTACAGCTCTGCTCCGGCCCACAAGGACGCGACCTGGACGGGGTGCACCGTGTCTGGGAGGGACAGCTTACAGCTCTGCTCCGGCCCACAAGGACACCACCTAGACGGGGTACACCGTGTCTGGGAGGGACAGCTTACAGCTCTGCTGCGGCCCACAAGGACACGACATAGACGGGGAGGGACAGCTTACAGCTCTGCTTCGGCCCACAAGGACACGACCTGGACGGGGTACACCGTGCCCGGGAGGGACAGCTTACAGCTCTGCTGCGGCCCACAAGGACACGACATAGACGGGGAGGGACAGCTTACAGCTCTGCTCCGGCCCACAAGGACACGACCTGGACGGAGCGCACTGTGTCTGGGAGGGACAGCTTACAGCTCTGCTGCGGCCCACAAGGACACGACCTAGACGGGGAGGGACAGCTTACAGCTCTGCTCCGGCCCACAAGGACACCACCTAGACGGGTACACCGTGTCTGGGAGGGACAGCTTACAGCTCTGCTCCGGCCCACAAGGACACCACCTAGACGGGGTACACTGTGTCTGGGAGGGACAGCTTACAGCTCTGCTCCGGCCCACAAGGACACCACCTAGACGGGTGCACCGTGTCTGGACAGGACAGCTTACAGCTCTGCTCCGGCCCACAATGACACGACCTGGACGGAGCGCACTGTGTCTGGGAGGGACAGCTTACAGCTCTGCTGCGGCCCACAAGGACACGACCTAGACGGGGAGGGACAGCTTACAGCTCTGCTCCGGCCCACAAGTACACGACCTGGACGGGGTACACCGTGTCTGTGAGGGACAGCTTACAGCTCTGCTCCGGCCCACAAGGACACGACCTAGACGGGGTACACAGTGCCTGGGCGGGACAGCTATGCTCCGGACCACAAGGACACGACCTGGACGGGGTACACCGTGTCTGTGAGGGACAGCTTACAGCTCCGCTCCGGCCCACAAGGACACGACCTGGACGGGGAGGGACAGCTTACAGCTCTGCTCCGGCCCACAAGGACACGACCTGGACGGGGTACACAGTGCCTGGGAGGGACAGCTATGCTCCGGCCCACAAGTACACGACCTAGACGGGGTACACAGTGCCTGGGAGGGACAGCTTACAGCTCTGCTCCGGCCCGGTGGACGTGGTCTGTGTCTGCTTGCCGTAGGTGACACTCTCACGAGGAGGAATGCTGGTGGAGTGCACCTGTACCACCGACAGGTCGGGCGGCTTTTTCCTGCCGGCGACACAAGTCTGTGACAGACAGGCCCGCCACTGCAGGCACCTGCGCAGCACGTACCACCACTTCAACGCACGACGAAGTGTTGTGTTCTGCCATACCGCACAATACAAAGCAAACTCTATTGCATACCACAGTGACCTAAAAGAAAAAGCAGCTCGGTATCTCACATGGCAAAGAAAGGCTTCAATACACCTCAAAGCATAAAAGGTAACACCACACGTGCCGATTGGCTTGTATGAATAACACTATGACAGGGAAGGCACATTTTGGCAATTATTGTTTTACATCACTCAATTTTTACTTATATTTGTTGTTGTGGTTTAGAGGCTTACCAACTGCATAGGTTATACAGCGCCATACTTTTCGTTTGCAATGTTTCGATCCACGGGACTTATCCCAACGCAGTTTGGTGCCCCAGCTGCAGCCATGAACCTGTAGACATCCGGCAAGTCGCAAATCAAACAAGTCAATCGACGCCATTGGCAAAATGCAGCGCATTTGATGATTTCTCAGATGAATCACAGTCACTCTATTCAAAACAGTGTGAATTAGGTACTAAGCTGGGTGGGAGTGGAAACACAGCTGTCTGCAGTAGGCTGCTGTGTGGTGTAGATACTGATCTGGGTGGAGAAAGTTTGAGCCACAGCTGTCTGCAGTAGGCTGCTGTGTGGTGTATATACTGACCTGGGTGGGGGCTACAGCTGTGTGGTGTATATACCGACCTGGGTGGGGTGGGGGCCACATCTGTGTGGTGTAGATACTGACCTGGGTGGGGGCTACAGCTGTGTGGTGTATATACTGACCTGGGTGGGGGCTACAGCTGTGTGGTGTATATACTGACCTGGGTGGGGGCTACAGCTGTGTGGTGTATATACCGACCTGGGTGGGGTGGGAGCCACATCTGTGTGGTGTATATACTGACCTGGGTGGGGGCTACAGCTGTGTGGTGTATATACCGACCTGGGTGGGGTGGGAGCCACAGCTGTGTGGTGTAGATACTGACCTGGGTGGGGTGGGAGCCACAGCTGTGTGGTGTATATACTGACCTGGGTGGGGTGGGAGCCACAGCTGTGTGGTGTATATACTGATCTGGGTGGGGTGGGAGCCACAGCTGTGTGGTGTATATACTGACCTGGGTGGGGGCTACAGCTGTGTGGTGTATATACTGATCTGGGTGGAGTGGGAGCCACAGCTGTGTGGTGTATATACTGACCTGGGTGGGAGCCACAGCTGTGTGGTGTATATACTGACCTGGGTGGGGTGGGGGCTACATCTGTGTGGTGTATATACTGATCTGGGTGGGAGCCACAGCTGTGTGGTGTATATACTGACCTGGGTGGGGGCTACAGCTGTGTGGTGTATATACCGACCTGGGTGGGGTAGGAGCCACAGCTGTGTGGTGTATATACTGACCTGGGTGGGAGCCACAGCTGTGTGGTGTATATACCGACCTGGGTGGGGTGGGAGCCACAGCTGTGTGGTGTATATACCGACCTGGGTGGGGTGGGAGCCACAGCTGTGTGGTGTATATACTGACCTGGGTGGGAGCCACAGCTGTGTGGTGTATATACTGACCTGGGTGGGGGCTACAGCTGTGTGGTGTATATACCGACCTGGGTGGGGTAGGAGCCACAGCTGTGTGGTGTATATACTGACCTGGGTGGGGTGGGAGCCACAGCTGTGTGGTGTATATACTGACCTGGGTGGGGTGGGAGCCACAGCTGTGTGGTGTATATACCGACCTGGGTGGGGTGGGAGCCACAGCTGTGTGGTGTATATACTGACCTGGGTGGGGTGGGAGCCACAGCTGTGTGGTGTATATACTGACCTGGGTGGGGTGGGAGCCACATCTTTGTGGTGTAGATACTGACCTGGGTGGGGTGGGAGCCACAGCTGTGTGGTGTATATACTGACCTGGGTGGGGTGGGAGCCACAGCTGTGTGGTGTATATACTGACCTGGGTGGGGTGGGAGCCACAGCTGTGTGGTGTATATACTGACCTGGGTGGGGGCTACAGCTGTGTGGTGTATATACTGACCTGGGTGGGGTGGGAGCCACAGCTGTGTGGTGTATATACCGACCTGGGTGGGGTGGGAGCCACAGCTGTGTGGTGTATATACTGACCTGGGTGGGGTGGGAGCCACAGCTGTGTGGTGTATATACTGACCTGGGTGGGGTGGGAGCCACAGCTGTGTGGTGTATATACTGACCTGGGTGGGGGCTACAGCTGTGTGGTGTATATACCGACCTGGGTGGGGTGGGAGCCACAGCTGTGTGGTGTATATACTGACCTGGGTGGGGTGGGAGCCACAGCTGTGTGGTGTATATACTGACCTGGGTGGGAGCCACAGCTGTGTGGTGTAGATACTGACCTGGGTGGGGTGGGAGCCACAGCTGTGTGGTGTATATACTGACCTGGGTGGGGGCTACAGCTGTGTGGTGTATATACTGACCTGGGTGGGGTGGGAGCCACAGCTGTGTGGTGTATATACTGACCTGGGTGGGGTGGGAGCCACAGCTGTGTGGTGTATACACTGACCTGGGTGGGGTGGGAGCCACAGCTGTGTGGTGTATATACTGACCTGGGTGGGGTGGGAGCCACAGCTGTGTGGTGTATATACTGACCTGGGTGGGGTGGGAGCCACATCTTTGTGGTGTAGATACTGATCTGTGTGGGGTGGGGGCCACAGCTGTGTGGTGTAGATACTGACCTGGGTGGGGTGGGAGCCACAGCTGTGTGGTGTAGATACTGACCTGGGTGGGGTGGGAGCCACAGCTGTGTGGTGTATATACTGACCTGGGTGGGAGCCACAGCTGTGTGGTGTATACACTGACCTGGGTGGGGTGGGAGCCACAGCTGTGTGGTGTATATACTGACCTGGGTGGGGTGGGAGCCACAGCTGTGTGGTGTATATACTGACCTGGGTGGGGGCCACAGCTGTGTGGTGTAGATACTGACCTGGGTGGGGTGGGAGCCACAGCTGTGTGGTGTATATACTGACCTGGGTGGGGTGGGATCCACAGCTGTGTGGTGTATATACTGACCTGGGTGGGGGGGAGCCACAGCTGTGTGGTGTATATACTGACCTGGGTGGGGTGGGAGCCACAGCTGTGTGGTGTATATACTGACCTGGGTGGGGTGGGGGGCCACAGCTGTGTGGTGTATATACTGACCTTGGGGTGGGAGCCACAGCTGTGTGGTGTATATACTGGCCTGGGTGGGGTGGGAGCCACAGCTGTGTGGTGTATATACTGACCTGGGTGGGGTGGGAGCCACAGCTGTGTGGTGTATATACTGACCTGGTGGGTGGGGGCCACAGCTGTGTGGTGTATATACTGACCTGGGTGGGGTGGGAGCCACAGCTGTGTGGTGTATATACTGACCTGGGTGGGGTGGGAGCCACAGCTGTGTGGTGTATATACTGACCTGGGTGGGGTGGGAGCCACAGCTGTGTGGTGTATATACTGACCTGGGTGGGGTGGGAGCCACAGCTGTGTGGTGTATATACTGACCTGGGTGGGGTGGGAGCCACAGCTGTGTGGTGTATATACTGACCTGGGTGGGGTGGGAGCCACAGCTGTGTGGTGTATATACTGACCTGGGTGGGGTGGGAGCCACAGCTGTGTGGTGTATATACTGACCTGGGTGGGGTGGGAGCCACAGCTGTGTGGTGTATATACTGACCTGGGTGGGGGGTGGGAGCCACAGCTGTGTGGTGTATATACTGACCTGGGTGGGGTGGGAGCCACAGCTGTGTGGTGTATATACTGACCTGGGTGGGGTGGGAGCCACAGCTGTGTGGTGTATATACTGACCTGGGTGGGAGCCACAGCTGTGTGGTGTATATACTGACCTGGGTGGGGTGGGAGCCACAGCTGTGTGGTGTATATACTGACCTGGGTGGGGTGGGAGCCACAGCTGTGTGGTGTATATACTGACCTGGGTGGGTGGGAGCCACAGCTGTGTGGTGTATATACTGACCTGGGTGGGGTGGGAGCCACAGCTGTGTGGTGTATATACTGACCTGGGTGGGGTGGGAGCCACAGCTGTGTGGTGTATATACTGACCTGGGTGGGGTGGGAGCCACAGCTGTGTGGTGTATATACTGACCTGGGTGGGGTGGGAGCCACAGCTGTGTGGTGTATATACTGACCTGGGTGGGGTGGGAGCCACAGCTGTGTGGTGTATATACTGACCTGGGTGGGGTGGGAGCCACAGCTGTGTGGTGTATATACTGACCTGGGTGGGGTGGGAGCCACAGCTGTGTGGTGTATATACTGACCTGGGGTGGGAGCCACAGCTGTGTGGTGTATATACTGACCTGGGTGGGGTGGGAGCCACAGCTGTGTGGTGTATATACTGACCTGGGTGGGGTGGGAGCCACAGCTGTGTGGTGTATATACTGACCTGGGTGGGGTGGGAGCCACAGCTGTGTGGTGTATATACTGACCTGGGTGGGGGCTACAGCTGTGTGGTGTATATACTGACCTGGGTGGGGTGGGAGCCACAGCTGTGTGGTGTATATACTGACCTGGGTGGGGTGGGAGCCACAGCTGTGTGGTGTATATACTGACCTGGGTGGGGTGGGAGCCACAGCTGTGTGGTGTATATACTGACCTGGGTGGGGTGGGAGCCACAGCTGTGTGGTGTATATACTGACCTGGGTGGGGTGGGAGCCACAGCTGTGTGGTGTATATACTGACCTGGGTGGGGTGGGAGCCACAGCTGTGTGGTGTATATACTGACCTGGGTGGGGTGGGAGCCACAGCTGTGTGGTGTATATACTGACCTGGGTGGGGTGGGAGCCACAGCTGTGTGGTGTATATACTGACCTGGGTGGGGTGGGAGCCACAGCTGTGTGGTGTATATACTGACCTGGGTGGGGTGGGAGCCACAGCTGTGTGGTGTATATACTGACCTGGGTGGGGTGGGAGCCACAGCTGTGTGGTGTATATACTGACCTGGGTGGGGTGGGAGCCACAGCTGTGTGGTGTATATACTGACCTGGGTGGGGTGGGAGCCACAGCTGTGTGGTGTATATACTGACCTGGGTGGGGTGGGAGCCACAGCTGTGTGGTGTATATACTGACCTGGGTGGGGTGGGAGCCACAGCTGTGTGGTGTATATACTGACCTGGGTGGGGTGGGAGCCACAGCTGTGTGGTGTATATACTGACCTGGGTGGAGTGGGAGCCACAGCTGTGTGGTGTATATACTGACCTGGGTGGGGGTCACAGCTGTGTGGTGTATATACCGACCTGGGTGGGGTGGGAGCCACAGCTGTGTGGTGTATATACTGACCTGGGTGGGGTGGGAGCCACAGCTGTGTGGTGTATATACTGACCTGGGTGGGGTGGGAGCCACAGCTGTGTGGTGTATATACTGACCTGGGTGGGGTGGGGGCTACAGCTGTGTGGTGTATATACTGACCTGGGTGGGAGTCACAGCTGTGTGGTGTATATACTGACCTGGGTGGGGTGGGAGCCACAGCTGTGTGGTGTATATACTGACCTGGGTGGGGTGGGAGCCACAGCTGTGTGGTGTATATACTGACCTGGGTGGGGTGGGAGCCACAGCTGTGTGGTGTATATACTGACCTGGGTGGGGTGGGAGCCACAGCTGTGTGGTGTATATACTGACCTGGGTGGGGTGGGAGCCACAGCTGTGTGGTGTATATACTGACCTGGGTGGGGTGGGAGCCACAGCTGTGTGGTGTATATACTGACCTGGGTGGGGTGGGAGCCACAGCTGTGTGGTGTATATACTGACCTGGGTGGGTGGGAGCCACAGCTGTGTGGTGTATATACTGACCTGGGTGGGGTGGGGAGCCACAGCTGTGTGGTGTATATACTGACCTGGGTGGGGTGGGAGCCACAGCTGTGTGGTGTATATACTGACCTGGGTGGGGTGGGAGCCACAGCTGTGTGGTGTATATACTGACCTGGGTGGGGTGGGAGCCACAGCTGTGTGGTGTATATACTGACCTGGGTGGGGTGGGAGCCACAGCTGTGTGGTGTATATACTGACCTGGGTGGGGTGGGAGCCACAGCTGTGTGGTGTATATACTGACCTGGGTGGGGTGGGAGCCACAGCTGTGTGGTGTATATACTGACCTGGGTGGGGTGGGAGCCACAGCTGTGTGGTGTATATACTGACCTGGGTGGGGTGGGAGCCACAGCTGTGTGGTGTATATACTGACCTGGGTGGGGTGGGAGCCACAGCTGTGTGGTGTATATACTGACCTGGGTGGGGTGGGAGCCACAGCTGTGTGGTGTATATACTGACCTGGGTGGGGTGGGAGCCACAGCTGTGTGGTGTATATACTGACCTGGGTGGGGTGGGAGCCACAGCTGTGTGGTGTATATACTGACCTGGGTGGGGTGGGAGCCACAGCTGTGTGGTGTATATACTGACCTGGGTGGGGTGGGAGCCACAGCTGTGTGGTGTATATACTGACCTGGGTGGGGTGGGAGCCACAGCTGTGTGGTGTATATACTGACCTGGGTGGGGTGGGAGCCACAGCTGTGTGGTGTATATACTGACCTGGGTGGGGTGGGAGCCACAGCTGTGTGGTGTATATACTGACCTGGGTGGGGTGGGAGCCACAGCTGTGTGGTGTATATACTGACCTGGGTGGGGTGGGAGCCACAGCTGTGTGGTGTATATACTGACCTGGGTGGGGTGGGAGCCACAGCTGTGTGGTGTATATACTGACCTGGGTGGGGTGGGAGCCACAGCTGTGTGGTGTATATACTGACCTGGGTGGGGTGGGAGCCACAGCTGTGTGGTGTATATACTGACCTGGGTGGGGTGGGAGCCACAGCTGTGTGGTGTATATACTGACCTGGGTGGGGTGGGAGCCACAGCTGTGTGGTGTATATACTGACCTGGGGGTGGGAGCCACAGCTGTGTGGTGTATATACTGACCTGGGTGGGGTGGGAGCCACAGCTGTGTGGTGTATATACTGACCTGGGGTGTGGGTGGGGAGCCACAGCTGTGTGGTGTATATACTGACCTGGGTGGGGGGAGCCACAGCTGTGTGGTGTATATACTGACCTGGGTGGGGTGGGAGCCACAGCTGTGTGGTGTATATACTGACCTGGGTGGGGTGGGAGCCACAGCTGTGTGGTGTATATACTGACCTGGGTGGGGTGGGAGCCACAGCTGTGTGGTGTATATACTGACCTGGGTGGGGTGGGGAGCTACAGCTGTGTGGTGTATATACTGACCTGGGTGGGGTGGGAGCCACAGCTGTGTGGTGTATATACTGACCTGGGTGGGGTGGGGGCCACAGCTGTGTGGTGTATATACTGACCTGGGTGGGGTGGGAGCCACAGCTGTGTGGTGTATATACTGACCTGGGTGGGGTGGGAGCCACAGCTGTGTGGTGTATATACTGACCTGGGTGGGGTGGGAGCCACAGCTGTGTGGTGTATATACTGACCTGGGTGGGGTGGGAGCCACAGCTGTGTGGTGTATATACTGACCTGGGTGGGGTGGGAGCCACAGCTGTGTGGTGTATATACTGACCTGGGTGGGGTGGGAGCCACAGCTGTGTGGTGTATATACTGACCTGGGTGGGTGGGAGCCACAGCTGTGTGGTGTATATACTGACCTGGGTGGGGTGGGAGCCACAGCTGTGTGGTGTATATACTGACCTGGGTGGGGGTGTGGGTGCTACAGCTGTGTGGTGTATATACTGACCTGGGTGGGGTGGGAGCCACAGCTGTGTGGTGTATATACTGACCTGGGTGGGGTGGGAGCCACAGCTGTGTGGTGTATATACTGACCTGGGTGGGGGGAGCCACAGCTGTGTGGTGTATATACTGACCTGGGTGGGGTGGGAGCCACAGCTGTGTGGTGTATATACTGACCTGGGTGGGGTGGGAGCCACAGCTGTGTGGTGTATATACTGACCTGGGTGGGGTGGGAGCCACAGCTGTGTGGTGTATATACTGACCTGGGTGGGGTGGGAGCCACAGCTGTGTGGTGTATATACTGACCTGGGTGGGGTGGGAGCCACAGCTGTGTGGTGTATATACTGACCTGGGTGGGGTGGGAGCCACAGCTGTGTGGTGTATATACTGACCTGGGTGGGGTGGGAGCCACAGCTGTGTGGTGTATATACTGACCTGGGTGGGGTGGGAGCCACAGCTGTGTGGTGTATATACTGACCTGGGTGGGGTGGGAGCCACAGCTGTGTGGTGTATATACTGACCTGGGTGGGGTGGGAGCCACAGCTGTGTGGTGTATATACTGACCTGGGTGGGGTGGGAGCCACAGCTGTGTGGTGTATATACTGACCTGGGTGGGGTGGGAGCCACAGCTGTGTGGTGTATATACTGACCTGGGTGGGGTGGGAGCCACAGCTGTGTGGTGTATATACTGACCTGGGTGGGGTGGGAGCCACAGCTGTGTGGTGTATATACTGACCTGGGTGGGGGGGGGAGCCACAGCTGTGTGGTGTATATACTGACCTGGGTGGGGTGGGAGCCACAGCTGTGTGGTGTATATACTGACCTGGGTGGGGTGGGAGCCACAGCTGTGTGGTGTATATACTGACCTGGGTGGGGTGGGAGCCACAGCTGTGTGGTGTATATACTGACCTGGGTGGGGTGGGAGCCACAGCTGTGTGGTGTATATACTGACCTGGGTGGGGTGGGAGCCACAGCTGTGTGGTGTATATACTGACCTGGGTGGGGTGGGAGCCACAGCTGTGTGGTGTATATACTGACCTGGGTGGGGTGGGAGCCACAGCTGTGTGGTGTATATACTGACCTGGGTGGGGTGGGAGCCACAGCTGTGTGGTGTATATACTGACCTGGGTGGGGTGGGAGCTACAGCTGTGTGGTGTATATACTGACCTGGGTGGGGGCCACAGCTGTGTGGTGTATATACTGACCTGGGTGGGGTGGGAGCCACAGCTGTGTGGTGTATATACTGACCTGGGTGGGGTGGGAGCCACAGCTGTGTGGTGTATATACTGAGCTGGGTGGGGTGGGATCTACTAGCTGTGTGGTGTATATACTGACCTGGGTGGGGTGGGAGCCACAGCTGTGTGGTGTATATACTGACCTGGGTGGGGTGGGAGCCACAGCTGTGTGGTGTATATACTGACCTGGGTGGGGTGGGAGCCACAGCTGTGTGGTGTATATACTGACCTGGGTGGGGGCCACAGCTGTGTGGTGTATATACTGACCTGGGTGGGGTGGGGGCCACAGCTGTGTGGTGTATATACTGACCTGGGTGGGGTGGGAGCCACAGCTGTGTGGTGTATATACTGACCTGGGTGGGGTGGGAGCCACAGCTGTGTGGTGTATATACTGACCTGGGTGGGGTGGGAGCCACAGCTGTGTGGTGTATATACTGACCTGGGTGGGGTGGGAGCCACAGCTGTGTGGTGTATATACTGACCTGGGTGGGGTGGGGCCACAGCTGTGTGGTGTATATACTGACCTGGGTGGGGTGGGAGCCACAGCTGTGTGGTGTATATACTGACCTGGGTGGGGTGGGAGCCACAGCTGTGTGGTGTATATACTGACCTGGGTGGGGTGGGAGCCACAGCTGTGTGGTGTATATACTGACCTGGGTGGGGTGGGAGCCACAGCTGTGTGGTGTATATACTGACCTGGGTGGGGTGGGAGCCACAGCTGTGTGGTGTATATACTGACCTGGGTGGGGTGGGAGCCACAGCTGTGTGGTGTATATACTGACCTGGGTGGGGTGGGAGCCACAGCTGTGTGGTTATATGTGAGCTGTGTGGTGTATATACTGACCTGGGTGGGGTGGGAGCCACAGCTGTGTGGTGTATATACTGACCTGGGTGGGGTGGGAGCCACAGCTGTGTGGTGTATATACTGACCTGGGTGGGGTGGGAGCCACAGCTGTGTGGTGTATATACTGACCTGGGGTGGGGGCCACAGCTGTGTGGTGTATATACTGACCTGGGTGGGGTGGGAGCCACAGCTGTGTGGTGTATATACTGACCTGGGTGGGGTGGGAGCCACAGCTGTGTGGTGTATATACTGACCTGGGTGGGGTGGGAGCCACAGCTGTGTGGTGTATATACTGACCTGGGTGGGGTGGGAGCCACAGCTGTGTGGTGTATATACTGACCTGGGTGGGGTGGGAGCCACAGCTGTGTGGTGTATATACTGACCTGGGTGGGGTGGGAGCCACAGCTGTGTGGTGTATATACTGACCTGGGTGGGGTGGGAGCCACATCTGTGTGGTATAGATACTGACCTGGTTTGGGGTGGGAGCCACAGCTGTGTGGTGTATATACTGACCTGGGTGGGAGCCACAGCTGTGTGGTGTATATACTGACCTGGGTGGGAGCCACAGCTGTGTGGTGTATATACTGACCTGGGTGGGGTGGGAGCCACAGCTGTGTGGTGTATATACTGACCTGGGTGGGGTGGGGAGCCACAGCTGTGTGGTGTATATACTGACCTGGGTGGGGTGGGAGCCACAGCTGTGTGGTGTATATACTGACCTGGGTGGGGTGGGAGCCACAGCTGTGTGGTGTATATACTGACCTGGTGGGTGGGAGCCACAGCTGTGTGGTGTATATACTGACCTGGGTGGGGTGGGAGCCACAGCTGTGTGGTGTATATACTGACCTGGGTGGGGTGGGAGCCACAGCTGTGTGGTGTATATACTGACCTGGGTGGGGTGGGAGCCACAGCTGTGTGGTGTATATACTGACCTGGGTGGGGTGGGAGCCACAGCTGTGTGGTGTATATACTGACCTGGGTGGGGTGGGAGCCACAGCTGTGTGGTGTATATACTGACCTGGGTGGGGTGGGAGCCACAGCTGTGTGGTGTATATACTGACCTGGGTGGGGTGGGAGCCACAGCTGTGTGGTGTATATACTGACCTGGGTGGGGTGGGGCCACAGCTGTGTGGTGTATATACTGACCTGGGTGGGGTGGGGGCCACAGCTGTGTGGTGTATATACTGACCTGGGTGGGGTGGGAGCCACAGCTGTGTGGTGTATATACTGACCTGGGTGGGGTGGGAGCCACAGCTGTGTGGTGTATATACTGACCTGGGTGGGGTGGGAGCCACAGCTGTGTGGTGTATATACCGACCTGGGTGGGGTGGGAGCCACAGCTGTGTGGTGTATATACTGACCTGGGTGGGGTGGGAGCCACAGCTGTGTGGTGTATATACTGACCTGGGTGGGGTGGGAGCCACAGCTGTGTGGTGTATATACTGACCTGGGTGGGGTGGGAGCCACAGCTGTGTGGTGTATATACTGACCTGGGTGGGGTGGGAGCCACAGCTGTGTGGTGTATATACTGACCTGGGTGGGGTGGGAGCCACAGCTGTGTGGTGTATATACTGACCTGGGTGGGGTGGGAGCCACAGCTGTGTGGTGTATATACTGACCTGGGTGGGGTGGGAGCCACAGCTGTGTGGTGTATATACTGACCTGGGTGGGGTGGGAGCCACAGCTGTGTGGTGTATATACTGACCTGGGTGGGGTGGGAGCCACAGCTGTGTGGTGTATATACTGACCTGGGTGGGGTGGGAGCCACAGCTGTGTGGTGTATATACTGACCTGGGTGGGGTGGGAGCCACAGCTGTGTGGTGTATATACTGACCTGGGTGGGGTGGGAGCCACAGCTGTGTGGTGTATATACTGACCTGGGTGGGGTGGGAGCCACAGCTGTGTGGTGTATATACTGACCTGGGTGGGGTGGGAGCCACAGCTGTGTGGTGTATATACTGACCTGGGTGGGGTGGGAGCCACAGCTGTGTGGTGTATATACTGACCTGGGTGGGGTGGGAGCCACAGCTGTGTGGTGTATATACTGACCTGGGTGGGGTGGGAGCCACAGCTGTGTGGTGTATATACTGACCTGGGTGGGGGGGAGCCACAGCTGTGTGGTGTATATACTGACCTGGGTGGGGTGGGAGCCACAGCTGTGTGGTGTATATACTGACCTGGGTGGGGTGGGAGCCACAGCTGTGTGGTGTATATACTGACCTGGGTGGGGGGCCACAGCTGTGTGGTGTATATACTGACCTGGGTGGGGTGGGAGCCACAGCTGTGTGGTGTATATACTGACCTGGGTGGGGTGGGAGCCACAGCTGTGTGGTGTATATACTGACCTGGGTGGGGTGGGAGCCACAGCTGTGTGGTGTATATACTGACCTGGGTGGGGTGGGGAGCCACAGCTGTGTGGTGTATATACTGACCTGGGTGGGGTGGGAGCCACAGCTGTGTGGTGTATATACTGACCTGGGTGGGGTGGGAGCCACAGCTGTGTGGTGTATATACTGACCTGGGTGGGGTGGGAGCCACAGCTGTGTGGTGTATATACTGACCTGGGTGGGGTGGGAGCCACAGCTGTGTGGTGTATATACTGACCTGGGGTGGGAGCCACAGCTGTGTGGTGTATATACTGACCTGGGTGGGGTGGGAGCCACAGCTGTGTGGTGTATATACTGACCTGGGTGGGTGGGAGCCACAGCTGTGTGGTGTATATACTGACCTGGGTGGGGTGGGAGCCACAGCTGTGTGGTGTATATACTGACCTGGGTGGGGGGGCCACAGCTGTGTGGTGTATATACTGACCTGGGTGGGGTGGGAGCCACAGCTGTGTGGTGTATATACTGACCTGGGTGGGGTGGGAGCCACAGCTGTGTGGTGTATATACTGACCTGGGTGGGGTGGGAGCCACAGCTGTGTGGTGTATATACTGACCTGGGTGGGGGGAGCCACAGCTGTGTGGTGTATATACTGACCTGGGTGGGGTGGGAGCCACAGCTGTGTGGTGTATATACTGACCTGGGTGGGGTGGGAGCCACAGCTGTGTGGTGTATATACTGACCTGGGTGGGGTGGGAGCCACAGCTGTGTGGTGTATATACTGACCTGGGTGGGGTGGGAGCCACAGCTGTGTGGTGTATATACTGACCTGGGTGGGGTGGGAGCCACAGCTGTGTGGTGTATATACTGATCTGGGTGGGGTGGGAGCCACAGCTGTGTGGTGTATATACTGACCTGGGTGGGGTGGGAGCCACAGCTGTGTGGTGTATATACTGACCTGGGTGGGGACCACAGCTGTGTGGTGTATATACTGACCTGGGTGGGGTGGGAGCCACAGCTGTGTGGTGTATATACTGACCTGGGTGGGGTGGGAGCCACAGCTGTGTGGTGTATATACTGACCTGGGTGGGGTGGGAGCCACAGCTGTGTGGTGTATATACTGACCTGGGTGGGGGGAGCCACAGCTGTGTGGTGTATATACTGACCTGGGTGGGGTGGGAGCCACAGCTGTGTGGTGTATATACTGACCTGGGTGGGGTGGGAGCCACAGCTGTGTGGTGTATATACTGACCTGGGTGGGGTGGGAGCCACAGCTGTGTGGTGTATATACTGACCTGGGTGGGGTGGGAGCCACAGCTGTGTGGTGTATATACTGACCTGGGTGGGGTGGGAGCCACAGCTGTGTGGTGTATATACTGACCTGGGTGGGGTGGGAGCCACAGCTGTGTGGTGTATATACTGACCTGGGTGGGGTGGGAGCCACAGCTGTGTGGTGTATATACTGACCTGGGTGGGGTGGGACCACAGCTGTGTGGTGTATATACTGACCTGGGGGTGGGAGCCACAGCTGTGTGGTGTATATACTGACCTGGGTGGGGTGGGAGCCACAGCTGTGTGGTGTATATACTGACCTGGGTGGGGTGGGAGCCACAGCTGTGTGGTGTATATACTGACCTGGGTGGGGTGGGAGCCACAGCTGTGTGGTGTATATACTGACCTGGGTGGGGTGGGAGCCACAGCTGTGTGGTGTATATACTGACCTGGGTGGGGTGGGAGCCACAGCTGTGTGGTGTATATACTGACCTGGGTGGGGGTGGGAGCCACAGCTGTGTGGTGTATATACTGACCTGGGTGGGGTGGGAGCCACAGCTGTGTGGTGTATATACTGACCTGGGTGGGTGGGAGCCACAGCTGTGTGGTGTATATACTGACCTGGGTGGGGTGGGAGCCACAGCTGTGTGGTGTATATACTGACCTGGGTGGGGTGGGAGCCACAGCTGTGTGGTGTATATACTGACCTGGGTGGGGTGGGAGCCACAGCTGTGTGGTGTATATACTGACCTGGGTGGGGGGGAGCCACAGCTGTGTGGTGTATATACTGACCTGGGTGGGGTGGGAGCCACAGCTGTGTGGTGTATATACTGACCTGGGTGGGGTGGGAGCCACAGCTGTGTGGTGTATATACTGACCTGGGTGGGGTGGGAGCCACAGCTGTGTGGTGTATATACTGACCTGGGTGGGGTGGGAGCCACAGCTGTGTGGTGTATATACTGACCTGGGTGGGGTGGGAGCCACAGCTGTGTGGTGTATATACTGACCTGGGTGGGGTGGGAGCCACAGCTGTGTGGTGTATATACTGACCTGGGTGGGGTGGGAGCCACAGCTGTGTGGTGTATATACTGATCTGGGTGGGGTGGGAGCCACAGCTGTGTGGTGTATATACTGACCTGGGTGGGGTGGGAGCCACAGCTGTGTGGTGTATATACTGACCTGGGTGGGGTGGGGGCCACAGCTGTGTGGTGTATATACTGACCTGGGTGGGGTGGGAGCCACAGCTGTGTGGTGTATATACTGACCTGGGTGGGGTGGGAGCCACAGCTGTGTGGTGTATATACTGACCTGGGTGGGGTGGGAGCCACAGCTGTGTGGTGTATATACTGACCTGGGTGGGGTGGGAGCCACAGCTGTGTGGTGTATATACTGACCTGGGTGGGGTGGGAGCCACAGCTGTGTGGTGTATATACTGACCTGGGTGGGGTGGGAGCCACAGCTGTGTGGTGTATATACTGACCTGGGTGGGGTGGGAGCCACAGCTGTGTGGTGTATATACTGACCTGGGTGGGGTGGGAGCCACAGCTGTGTGGTGTATATACTGACCTGGGTGGGGTGGGAGCCACAGCTGTGTGGTGTATATACTGACCTGGGGGGGTGGGAGCCACAGCTGTGTGGTGTATATACTGACCTGGGTGGGGTGGGAGCCACAGCTGTGTGGTGTATATACTGACCTGGGTGGGGTGGGAGCCACAGCTGTGTGGTGTATATACTGACCTGGGTGGGGTGGGAGCCACAGCTGTGTGGTGTATATACTGACCTGGGTGGGAGCCACAGCTGTGTGGTGTATATACTGACCTGGGTGGGGTGGGAGCCACAGCTGTGTGGTGTATATACTGACCTGGGTGGGGTGGGAGCCACAGCTGTGTGGTGTATATACTGACCTGGGTGGGGTGGGAGCCACAGCTGTGTGGTGTATATACTGACCTGGGTGGGGTGGGAGCCACAGCTGTGTGGTGTATATACTGACCTGGGTGGGGTGGGAGCCACAGCTGTGTGGTGTATATACTGACCTGGGTGGGGTGGGAGCCACAGCTGTGTGGTGTATATACTGACCTGGGTGGGGTGGGAGCCACAGCTGTGTGGTGTATATACTGACCTGGGTGGGGTGGGAGCCACAGCTGTGTGGTGTATATACTGACCTGGGTGGGGTGGGAGCCACAGCTGTGTGGTGTATATACTGACCTGGGTGGGGTGGGAGCCACAGCTGTGTGGTGTATATACTGACCTGGGTGGGGTGGGAGCCACAGCTGTGTGGTGTATATACTGACCTGGGTGGGGTGGGAGCCACAGCTGTGTGGTGTATATACTGACCTGGGTGGGGGCCACAGCTGTGTGGTGTATATACTGACCTGGGTGGGGTGGGAGCCACAGCTGTGTGGTGTATATACTGACCTGGGTGGGGTGGGAGCCACAGCTGTGTGGTGTATATACTGACCTGGGTGGGGTGGGAGCCACAGCTGTGTGGTGTAGATACTGACCTGGGTGGGGTGGGAGCCACAGCTGTGTGGTGTATATACTGACCTGGGTGGGGTGGGAGCCACAGCTGTGTGGTGTATATACTGACCTGGGTGGGGTGGGAGCCACAGCTGTGTGGTGTATATACTGACCTGGGTGGGGTGGGAGCCACAGCTGTGTGGTGTAGATACTGACCTGGGTGGGGTGGGAGCCACAGCTGTGTGGTGTATATACTGACCTGGGTGGGGTGGGAGCCACAGCTGTGTGGTGTATATACTGACCTGGGTGGGGTGGGAGCCACAGCTGTGTGGTGTATATACTGACCTGGGTGGGGGGAGCCACAGCTGTGTGGTGTATATACTGACCTGGGTGGGGTGGGAGCCACAGCTGTGTGGTGTATATACTGACCTGGGTGGGGTGGGAGCCACAGCTGTGTGGTGTATATACTGACCTGGGTGGGGGTTACAGCTGTGTGGTGTATATACTGACCTGGGTGGGGGTTACAGCTGTGTGGTGTATATACTGACCTGGGTGGGGTGGGAGCCACAGCTGTGTGGTGTATATACTGATCTGGGTGGGAGCCACAGCTGTGTGCAGTATACACTGACCTGGGTGGGGTGGGGGCTACAGCTGTGTGGTGTATATACCGACCTGGGTGGGGTGGGAGCCACATCTGTGTGGTGTATATACTGACCTGGGTGGGGTGGGAGTCACAACTGTGTGGTGTATATACCGACCTGGGTGGGAGCCACAGCTGTGTGGTGTAGATATTGACCTGGGTGGGGTGGGAGCCACAGCTGTGTGGTGTATATACTGACCTGGGTGGGAGCCACAGCTGTGTGGTGTATATACCGACCTGGGTGGGGTGGGGGCCACAGCTGTGTGGTGTATATACTGACCTGGGTGGGGGCTACAGCTGTGTGGTGTAGATACTGACCTGGGTGGGGTGGGAGCCACAGCTGTGTGGTGTATATACTGACCTGGGTGGGGTGGGGGCTACAGCTGTGTGGTGTATATACTGACCTGGGTGGGGTGGGAGCCACAGCTGTGTGGTGTATATACTGACCTGGGTGGGGTGGGGGCTACAGCTGTGTGGTGTAGATACTGACCTGGGTGGGGTGGGAGCCACAGCTGTGTGGTGTATATACCGACCTGGGTGGGGTGGGGGCCACAGCTGTGTGGTGTATATACTGACCTGGGTGGGGTGGGAGCCACATCTGTGTGGTGTAGATACTGACCTGGGTGGGGTGGGAGTCACAACTGTGTGGTGTATATACCGACCTGGGTGGGAGCCACAGCTGTGTGCAGTATACACTGACCTGGGTGGGGTGGGGGCTACAGCTGTGTGATGTATATACCGACCTGGGTGGGGTGGGAGCCACATCTGTGTGGTGTATATACTGACCTGGGTGGGGTGGGAGTCACAACTGTGTGGTGTATATACCGACCTGGGTGGGAGCCACAGCTGTGTGGTGTAGATATTGACCTGGGTGGGGTGGGAGCCACAGCTGTGTGGTGTATATACTGACCTGGGTGGGAGCCACAGCTGTGTGGTGTATATACCGACCTGGGTGGGGTGGGGGCCACAGCTGTGTGGTGTATATACTGACCTGGGTGGGGGCTACAGCTGTGTGGTGTAGATACTGACCTGGGTGGGGTGGGAGCCACAGCTGTGTGGTGTATATACTGACCTGGGTGGGGTGGGGGCTACAGCTGTGTGGTGTATATACTGACCTGGGTGGGGTGGGAGCCACAGCTGTGTGGTGTATATACTGACCTGGGTGGGGTGGGGGCTACAGCTGTGTGGTGTAGATACTGACCTGGGTGGGGTGGGAGCCACAGCTGTGTGGTGTATATACCGACCTGGGTGGGGTGGGGGCCACAGCTGTGTGGTGTATATACTGACCTGGGTGGGGTGGGAGCCACATCTGTGTGGTGTAGATACTGACCTGGGTGGGGTGGGAGTCACAACTGTGTGGTGTATATACCGACCTGGGTGGGAGCCACAGCTGTGTGGTGTAGATATTGACCTGGGTGGGATGGGAGCCACATCTGTGTGGCGTATATACTGACCTGGGTGGGGTGGGGGCCACAGCTGTGTGGTGTAGATACTGATCTGGGCGGGGTAGGAGCCACAGCTGTGTGGTGTATATACTGACCTGGGTGGAGTGGGAGCCACAGCTGTGTGGTGTAGATACTGACCTGGGTGGGGTGGGAGCCACAGCTGTGTGGTGTAGATACTGACCTGGGTGGGGTGGGAGCCACAGCTGTGTGTGGTATATACTGACCTGGGTGGGGTGGGAGCCACAGCTGTGTGGTGTATATACTGACCTGGGTGGAGTGGGAGCCACAGCTGTGTGGTGTAGATACTGATCTGGGTGGGGTGGGAGCCACAGCTGTGTGGTGTAGATACTGACCTGGGTGGGGTGGGAGCCACAGCTGTGTGGTATATACTGACCTGGGTGGGGTTGGAGGCACAGCTGTGTGTGGTATGCTGCCATGTTGTGTAGACCCATCCTCGGACACCGCGCGAGGGCTAGACTGACTGGAGTAGTTTTCTAAAATATCTGAAAGCACACAAGATCAATACACTTTCTCACTTTGAACAATAAAGCAAACTAACGATATGAAGAATGAGTAGATGGGAAGAGGATCGAGGATAACGTCATTATGGAATTTTACTTGGCAGGTGCTACTTATTAAAGGCAATACAAGAAATGAGGCTTATCCGTATTGTCTTCATGTGGAATTTATCCATTCCGGAATGCCCAGTTACTCATGGTGAGCATTTCTGTCTGGAATCTACGGCCGAGAACGGATCCATGAGTGATATCCATGTTCATGACTTGGTCCTTTATCCGATACTTGGAGAGAGTAAAACTGTGGTTGGTTGGTTGGTTATTGGCTTTACGACACATTGACCGTTGAGTCATTTAGCGTCACCAATCTCTCACGCCGATTGGTCGCGGGCGAAGAGTAGCGACAGGTGAGACTCGAACCCACAACCTTTCGATTGTGAGATGAGCAACTTACCCCTAGACTGCTCGTCCCCAATAAAACTGTGGTGCAAAAAAATGCACCAGAATGCACTTTGAGGCATAATATTACAATTGGAGAAAATATGAACATACCTAATACATGGCTTCAGTATGGTCGCAATCATGGCAAACAGGTGCAATTTGTTATTGCAGGAATAAGACAACTGCTATTACTTGGAGCGCATTTTGTAGATGTCAAAGCTTCAAATCACGTTTTTCCCCAAACACTCTTGCTGAGTTTTCAAGTCCTCTTCAATACCGGACAGAAAACGGTGTCACGTGCGATTTAAACATTCAACAGTAGGCATTCGATATTCTGATCTGAGGAGGGTGCAGCACCATGTGATTATCCTGAGAATGGTGCAGCAGTGTGTTTCTGACCTGAGAAGGGCGCCATGCCCTGGGCGATAAGCAGCTGGTCTAGGTCGGCTGAAGAAGTGCTATTTGAAGTGCCTGACAGCAGCGATGCTCCAGCCAGCTGGGGACACAGTACACCTCACTGGGGTACAACATAGCAGAGAAATATCACACAGCCTGCCACACTGGGGTACAACACAGGAGAGAAATACCACACAGTCCACCACACTGGGGTACAACATAGCAGAGAAATACCACACAGTCCACCACACTGGGGTACAACACAGCAGAGAAATACCACACAGTCCACCACACTGGGGTACAACACAGCAGAGAAATACCACACAGTCCACCACACTGGGGTACAACACAGCAGAGAAATACCACACAGTCCACCACACTGGGGTACAACACAGCAGAGAAATACCACACAGTCCACCACACTGGGGTACAACACAGCAGAGAAATACCACACAGCCTGCCACACTGGGGTACAACACACCAGAGCAATACCACACAGTCCACCACACTGGGGTATAGCACACCAGAGCAATAACTTACACTGTCTAACACAATGGTGTAGAGTACAGCAGGTAACAGACACTGCTTACCACACTGGCACACATCACAACAAAGCAACACTAGATGCTGCACACCACACAGTGCTATGGTGGAGTTTGCCGGTCACCCATCTGAATGTGGAAGCTCAGTTATTGCCTGTCCTCCTCTCATCCATAGCTTGTGAAGCTTTGGTAGAAATGGACTTGCCAGCTGCATTTTTTGCTGACACTAAAGTTTTTACCCATACTACTGCATATAACATAATCAGAAGATAAACATTTAATTTGAAGTGCTTTAAGGCTATGCAAACTGGCCAGTGAATTTCTCAATGTCAAAAATGGTAAGGGAGTCATAGCAAATTAATGCAGAAATGTTCTTCGCTGGCACAGTGTAGAGAACAGACAATGTGTCTTCAGGAATTTTTTGTTTTGCATGGCATCGATTATTTGTCACATTCATACAGCTTTGGCATGGGAATTAGGAAAATTGCACCTTGTCACACTCCCAAAACATGAATGCACAATATCCATACACTGCCTCCCAGAATATTTTGCTTTACATCTGATTTTACCACCTTTGTAACACAAACTCCTCAGAGAAATACACCAAGTGTGCTCTGCTCACCCCCTCCCATACTGTATGGATCAGGGAAATGCTGATCTTGAAATTGCAAATACCATACATTGAACAACTATATATTGATGCTGGGTTCTGGGGTCACATAGTCCAAATACATATATATCCAGCAATACCTCCCTGTATGGTATTAACATACCTCCTTCCTCTCCTTCTCTTTTCGGCGCTTCTCTTTCTCATCGCGCAGAGCCTGCAGACGTGCCTTCTTCCTCTCTAGCTCTGCCTTGCGGTCCGACATGCTCATGTCTGACAAACAAACAGAACAAACCATCGACCTGTCACAGGTGGAAAACGACAGTTCCAGGGCACTTCAATGCTGGCAAATTAGATAACCTTAACTGGTAACTTGGATACTCAATTATGGAACGAGCTACGTTATTTGGGTTGTTTGCCAATACCAAGTACATGCTTATCGGCTGTTTGCCATACTTTTCCCATTGAAGGGAAGGTGGTTGATGCATACATCACACCTCCCCAACATGTGAACATTTATGGGGACATCATTTATGATCAGAGGCATTTGTAGATTTGCATGAAGCCAAACACAACTCCTGTGCTCAGTTTGTAACTCTATCTGGAAAAAAAAATATATACAGCCTGCCAGCAGTTGCGAACACAAACTTCAGGAGCCCTTGACTTTAAAATGCCCTGGATGGAAATTGGTCCACTGGAGAGGAGGTTAGCTGGATTGCAATTGCACCACTGGATTAGCTTGGTGGCACACAATGTGCCAAATTTGTCATGCAGCTTTGTCTTAATTCAAGGCAAAGTTGCACAAGATAGAATTTGTAGGGAAGAACTTTGCAATGATAGAGCTAGCAGGATGAAATGGCTGGTAGGTAAGGCTGGGAGAGGTGGCGATCCAAATGTCTTACCCAGGCATGATCTGCATTGCATTGCCCACCCATGTATTTTATACACCAGCAGCAACCCAGGCCCCTAGACTATATCATCGCCACCTTGAATGTACATTCTGCAGTGTGAAAATGGCTGGATGTTGGTTACAGGAGCAGTAATGGTGCAGTGTTGGTTACAGGAGCAGTAATGGTGCAGTGTTGGTTACAGAAGCAGTAAATATTTGGCCAGGAGCAAAGCATAACTTCTACTGGTGTCCCTCTCATGGTGCAGTGCTATGTAGCTGCATGGCAGAGGTCCAGACACACATACCATTGGTGGTGGACTGTGGGCTTGGATCCATGAATGGTCACTTCTGTCATGAAATGTCCATGTGGTAACTAGATGGAGAAAGAGCTGGCTACCTGTATGGTTAACTATCACCACTGAGATATGAGTAGCTGTTGAACCAGAATTGCATGATCAGGTGGTGGATTCAGAGTACATGTAGCATGATCTCATGATGGCACACAAGAAACATGCCAAGGCAATGGAAACAAGTCTCTCTCTCCCTACTTTGACATATAATTATACATTGCTGGTTGCTTGAGAAAGAGTTTGGTCACCTTTTCATCTTTTTTTTCTTCAATTTTCAGGCAGCAACCACATTCAAGAGCATCTGGTATGCTCACATCTCATAGCACACATGACAGCTATATATGCATGGCATCACCTATGCCAACCCCACTTCATTCACCCAATTTTCCATCTTCCCATCCTAACTCTTATAATTAAATCATAAGGTTATTGCACATGAAAATGTATTTAATCTGTTATGATAGCATCCTACTTCTAATACATCCATACATTCAATGAGGGGCTTTTAACTACATCACCAGGCAGCCTATTCCATTCATCAATGACAATCTGACTGAAAACTTGCTGGTGACTGCTACATATTTTCCTGTCAAACCATAATTAATAAGCCTTATGTGACACTCAAAATAGAAGAACATCATTCAGACTGACATTTTAGAACTTACATTTAGACATACATTTCAGACTGTCTAATCATTTTACAATTACAAACATCTTGCTCATATCACCCTTTAATATTAGGTACCATTAGATGCAATGCTGGCCAATCTGAACACCAAAGTAATCACCAAAAGTACTACTAATGGGGCATCATCAATTAATTGATTATTTGGGTTTAAGGGCACACCGACTATTAGGTCATTTAGTGCCCATTGGGGCATCATCAAGTAAATCAAGTAGATCAATCAAGGCATCAAATAAATCCTGCCTACATACCTACTTAACACAAAGAGAATTGCATGCAGATAACACTCATTAATGAGGCTCACCATTAACTTCACTATTTAAATTTTCATAAATGTGTTCCCCATCAGACTACAATTCAAATTATAACCAGTCATAGACTGTGGTGTATGTACCAGGTAAGAAGGCAGATACCTAGGTATTAACTGCAGGCACCCATAAAGCCTGCCTACTAAATAGCTGGTGCCAGGATTGAAATTTATATTTCAGCTTTTGGTCTGGGAGCAGAGTTGGAAAAATTGATTGTTTCTGGATTTTCATCAACCAGCAAAATATAATAATCTATCTTCACTGGTGGATTGGATATAATAAGAGCCACAAAGGCCATCTGGGTGAAGCCTGGAAAGGGAAGATAGAACAAGCATGGATATAAGTATACTAAACATACCAACCAATACATCATAAAATTCCAAAGAAACCATCCACCAACATTCTACACATGCATCAGTACTTGTCTACTATCTGTCTATCCCTAATACCTATTCACTCAATCCCATGCACAGGTAGGCATGGTAACAATCTTCACAATAAGAGAATATTGCTTCTTAAGGTCATATTGCTTGCAAATATAATTTTTAGACACTAATATAACATTACAATAGGTGCCATATTCCTTGTCACACAAATCATTTGGGTGCTGAAAGATACATATTTGTTTTCCAATGCTGGTCAGTCATCATGAATTCAGGGTATCATTATACTTTAAGGTCTGACAAGGCATGACAAGTTTTACACACATTTTGCCTCCATAAAGCAAACAAATGGGAGCTGGGAAACTTTTGCAAACAATTTTGAGGGAAAATAGAAGTATATTGTTTCTCTTCAAAAGATCATGCTAGTATATGTTAGGATGGTTAGGTGTAGACTATAAAGTTGTTTCCAAAATTGTTTGAAAGTTTTATCTTTCTTCTTGAAAGGAAGATTGGGCTAGGTTTGGTTGGCGATGTTGTGCTTTCTTTACTTTTGACATGTCACTTTTTATGCTGTTACTTACCTAGCTCAATGCCCCTTTTTTGGTGTTATGTTCCTCATCAAATAAAAAGTGAGCATTTGCACAGGAAATAAGTAATCACATCATCTTAGTCACATTTATAAACATTAAATTGGAAAATAAATTCCAAAAATGTATTACAAACCATAAAGTACAAATGTATTGCATGCAGTTGTGGACACTCAGTTCTGTAGTCCAGGCATACATCAACATGCACCTCATTTTTTGGTGGTCAATTTTCTATACTGTAGTTATAACAGACTACAAAGTATGGCAAATAGCTGAACAAGATGCACAAGCTGTGTATTATTTATTAATGCATAACAATGCAACCTAAGGCCAAAAATCTGAACAATGAATATCAAATGCACACACCAAATAAAACAAACATGAAGTATTTGGGGGGCTTAAGGGCATGATGACTACAAGGTCATTTAGCTAATGAGGTATGAAAATCAAGAGGCTTAAGCCAGGTTCATTTCTACATAGCATATATTTCATACAAAATTAATACAAAATGCATATATGATATCATCAAAAGGAAAAAACCTGTACCACTTTCCACACCCATACTTCAAACCCACGGGGAACTGAACTGAACATGGCAGGTTATTTAAGCAGGTAACAAATGTGCATCTTAGTGACATCCTGTGAGAAGGATATTATTGCAGCTTAATGGAACCATGACGTTTTATACACATTTTACCTCCATGAAGCAAACGAAGGTATTGCATTTTCAAGTAACCAGATGACAGGTTCATTTTACTGCCACAAAGCATACAAATGAGTCAGGTTGGTTCAGTTAGGTTACGTTTTTCTTTTGTTGTAGCTGGAAACATTTTCAAAAAGTCGAAACTTTTCAGTGTACGTGCCTGTTTACCTACCCAATTTGATTTCAGGCTGAAGTCGGCTGCAGCATAACAAAAACTACTTCCCTACCTCTTCGATGACTAACAAACTTCAGCTAACTGCAAGACGTAATGTTCACTAACAGCCGAACTGAACGATCACACCAGTTAGCCCAGCAAAAAGGAAAAGCTTTCGTCAACTTGCGCAGTACCTAGGTACGTACCTACCTACCCACGTACCTATTATCTACTCCTCCCTCATACCGGTCCTCAAGTCGAAAAACATTTCGTAGCATTTGTCTCATATTTTTGCGCAGCTTAGACAAATGGCAAACCTCTCGCAATGCTTGTGGGCGCATGTTTTGTTTACTGTTAATTATGTTCGTACCAAGAAGTATATATGTGGGCGATGGCGAATCTGCTCACATGCCATGCAAAATGTTCACAGCCTATACCCAGGCACAAAGGTTGTTGTTGCATACATTTCTGTAGTATTAGGGCAATTGGTCTCCTTTAAATCCGTGAACGAGTTTGTCAAAATATAATAATTACGTCATAACCAGCTTCAACTGGTAAAACTGCCAGCGGGAAATGCTTCCTTGAAACGCCCGCAATCCTCGAATGCGATTGAAGCTACTAATATAAACATATAAAACAGCCGAAAGATGGCAACGAAAGTTGATAATCACATCATCTGGTGAGAGTAGCATGTGAGAGATATTCTGTAAATTATCAGCTAAGGTAAATTTTCAATTCTTCAAGTTTCTTTTTCTAATACAGTGTTTATGAATGTTGTTAGCATGATTCGATCACGCATTTCCTTTGCAAGTACCTAGGTACCTACTCACTACCTAACCTAACCCACCTACCTTTCAGTTAGAAGGCAAAATTATGATTACACCATAAAAGGGTCTTGGAGTTTGGCAATATACCTAGCCCAAAAAGGTATGTTCAAAAGAAAGGAAAAGTGTAGCATAACTTATCCTACCCTATCCTGGTCTTCCATTCCAGAAGACTTCTTTTTAATGGTAATTTTTCAAGATTTTTTTCTCTCTAAAATATCCCAATTGGAAAACAAGCCATGCTGTAAGCTTACCCAACCTAGCCTGATATATTGTTTTTTATTGATAAAATGTCCAACATACAGGTACAACTAACAAGTTGACTCATAGAGATGTGTTGAGCATACCTTAAAGTGCAATAATGCTGTAGACTAACTCCAAGGTAGAAATAAAGTAAGGCCTGACAAGTTGGGAAGCAAACTGTGAATGATTAGGCATTTTTTCTGGTGCACTTGGTGATTGTGTTTCTTTTCTTTGTCATTGTGCTTCTATTTGCAGGGTTTGATTTGTTCTTTGGAAATCTGAAGGTAGAGAGGATAATTATGGGATCTTTGAAAATTGAGAGGATATTTTCTTCAAATCTGTTGCATTAGAGTTTTGGCCTGCAATTTCCAGGGACTATTGGTTGTCTATTTTACAACAGAGCAGTTCATTTCAAACAGTACTATCAAATTTTCAAGTGAAAAATTAAAATTATTTTCTACAGAGGATAATGCTCTGGGTTCCACAAATTGTGACATATTTTTAAAGCAATATAAATCATAGGTGGCATGTAATGACCATGTCCATGGGCACTACATAACCAGTAGAAGTTGATGTGCCCCTGAGCCCAAATAATAAATAAATAAATCAATGACTATCTCGCATGTTGTTTGAGATCAGCACAGTGTCCTAAAATTACTTCACCATTAACTGTGTGGATGAAGAAAGAAGTTGCTTGGGAATAGTGAAAGATTGGAAGAAAATAAGGGATCGCCACTTAAGGATTAAAAAATTTGAATGCCTTCCACTTCAGTCACATGCATTTTACATTTTTAGCAGTTGTCTGTATAATGACTGCCCACACATGTAGCAAAATGGTAAAAGCCTAAGACAAGGATGAAATAGCACAATTCCATTAACTGTGAATTTGCAGGCCACATAGTCAATTATTTTACACTGGATCAGCAGCACAATATATATAACTCCATTTAGCATGTAACAAAGCATAGGCAACAATTCAAATATGCATAGACAAATCAACAATGCATTTAATGCAAGTACACAAAGCATAGGGTATTGCTTGAAACTTTGTCTGATATATGGCTTAGTATCTGTTTTAGGGTTTTGTTGCTGCTTGGCTATGTGGTATAGTCAAGCCAAGTCATGGCTGAATATATTAACATTATTAACATTAGCAGAGTTACCCTGCTAATTTACATTAGCAGGGTACCTCTGCTGGTTTGGCACCCTGCTAATGCTAATTTGTAGTTTTTCTCATCCCATCTAAAAATAGTTTGTGAAAATAAGGACTTGAACCTGTGCCTTCCTGAGAGATCTCCAGCCCTGAGCTCTATGGGCACTGTATGACTGAAGCAGTTGATGTGCCCCTAAGCCCAAATAACCAACCAACCAACCAGCCCTGAGCTCAAACACAGCATCAGACAATTATGATAAATATGAGCAATTATGGCATAGTATGATGCCCTCCTTCTTATGCAATACACAATTTTGTGGCCCAGCAATTGTGTGTTCACTGGCTTCCAAGATAGTGTAGTTCAGGCTGGTCTACAAGCTGTCCACTTCTGGCAGCATGTCATACCATGCATCTGCAGCATGGCACTCCCTGTGCCTGCAGTGTGGCACTCCCTGTGCCTGCAGCATGGCACTCCCTGTGCCTGCAGCATGGCACTCCCTGTGCCTGCAGCGTGAGTGTCCTGCACCGCTGACAATGTACTGGACCGTCCCGGGGCAGAGATGCGACTGCCGGCGGCTCTGTTGAGGCCCGGTCGCCTGGCGCCGCTGGTGCGGCCATGCCGGCTGCCTCCGGCGTGCGCGCCGACGGCTGCTGCACGCCCTTGCGGACGGCGGCTCCACACGGCCGTGCCGGCGGCCGGCGCCGTCGCCGACCTGGTGGCGCCCGGCGGACCCGTCCGCACCCTGCTGGCCCGGCTGGGCATGCTCAACACGTCCCGCTCGCGACTGGCTGCCTCCGGCTTCCGACTGTACGAGACGGTGGCCGACGGACTGGACTATGAGCAGTTCTCCCGGCTGTGCGAGATGCCCGATACGTTCTTCTCGTGGTGAGTGCGGCTGAGGAAGCAGCGTCAGTGAATGCGAGACGACAGAGCAGGATATTAGCACGCGTCCTGGAGGATTGGGGCGAAATCTGCCCACCCTTCCGGTTTTTGGTAGATAACTCCCGATTTTACCGGCCGATATACGCCATTGTTTGTGTACCTGCTTATAAATGAACGGAACATTGCTTAAAGTAAGAAAAATGAAAATCGACATGAAATGTTCTGAGTTAGAGGTCGGTAAAGTAAAAAAATTATCAGTGCCAGACCACAAATATCGGCGCTGATGCGCTTCTCGTATATTGGGGAAAAGGAAGTGTTTTTGGCAACACTAGCAACTTGTTTGATGCATATTGTTATGTTATATAATTTAAAAGTCATGTTAGGTCGCCGAGGTCATGAGAGGCTAATGGAACCGAACTTGGTCAACTGGAATGTTGCCATAAATGGAAATGACTATCATGCGATTGATGTCACTTTGCATGTTACTCCCTACACATCTGGAAATATACTGTTTGTCATTATGTGCCAAATCATTTATATACTTTACTCATGTATTTCACTCCTTTCTTTGCGAAGCCGATTGTGCCGAGCCGCCCAACGGAGCAGTCGGGTGGGCAGCCCGGTTCCGGTAACTGGAGAGGTAATGACTTGATACAGTGCTCCTATATAGGTGACCTGAGGTCAAATGGTGGATCTGGCATATGCATTGCATCATTATTAATGTCCAAAACATCATTAACATCAATTTTGGAGCATTTAAACAGAATCACAGCGATCCACAACAATGACAAGCCAAGCCACGCAAAACCAGAAAATTTTGCTATTTTGACCTCATTTGACGTTGAAGATATTGATCTAAGGTCACGAAATGTGCACACAACAGAGTTAACTATCGTGCCCATCCACCCTGCGAATTTCGTTGCTTTAGCCTTAATGTGAGCCAAAATCTGCTGTGTCGCAGGAGCCTGGTGACTGATCTGCTGTGTCGCAGGCACCTCGTGACTGATCTGCTGTGTCGCAGGCACCTGGTGACTGATCTGCTGTGTCGCAGGTTCCTGGTGACTTACCTGCTGTGTCGCAGGCGCCTGGTGACTGATCTGCTGTGTCGCAGGTTCCTGGTGACTTACCTGCTGTGTCGCAGGCGCCTGGTGACTGACCTGTTGTGTCGCAGGCGCCTGGTGACTGACCTGCTGTGTCGCAGGTTCCTGGTGACTTACCTGCTGTGTCGCAGGCGCCTGGTGACTGATCTGCTGTGTCGCAGGTACCTGGTGACTGACCTGTTGTGTCGCAGGCGCCTGGTGACTGATCTGCTGTGTCGCATGAGCCAGGTGACTGACCTGCTGTGTCGCAGGTTCCTGGTGACGGAGCTGCACGTGTGGATGCTGTGTGTGCGTCTGGCGGACGACGGTGCCGAGGGCAAGTTCTGTCGCAATCAGGTCATCACCGCAATGTGGCAGGACCTGGAAATGCGCGCTAAAAAGCTCGGCCCAGTCGCCGCGTCACTGCGCAACGAACAAATCCAGCAAACCTCACAGCATTTCAAGGTGATGCAGCTCATTGGACTTGTTTGATGGTGTTGCCTACGAATGATATTAAGCTCCGTAAGACGTTTGAGTCAGATCCAGTAGACCTCGCACTTCCAAGTAATGCAACCCATAGGACTTGTGACCTTGTTCACGAACGGCACTAGATTCCGTAGGACATTTCAGCCAGATCCAGCAGACCTCACAACAGTTCAGGTAATGCCGCCCATAGGACGTGTCGTGGTCTGTGTCCGGGACTAGGCTCCGTAGGACACTTCAGCCGGCAGTCGGAGGTGAAGGAGCTGGAATGACCGAAGGGAGTAGGACGCATATTGTATGCAACCATTCTATTTGGTGGGAACCACGCCGTCATATATTCGAAGCACTGAGGTGCAAGTCAGGGGCGGGGATGGCCGAGTGGTTAAGGTGTCGGGCTATGGGTACCAAAGGTCTCGGGTTCGACTCGAGCGCCACTCAGGACATTTCCAAATCACGCGGCCCACCGGTGAAACAGTGTGGGCGGCGCCATTAGCCGTCAATGTGCATAAAGTGTGTCGTGAACCAACCAATAAACAAACGAGGTGCAAGTCAGGGGTGGCGTTCTACAGTTTTGGATGGGCCTGTCCGTCATCGGTATTACCGTCCGCCCGTCTTCTGGGGTTTAGCATGTCATTTCATCAGTCCCTCCCCCACACGTTATAGAAGTACCGTGGCTGATGCGTGTATTGGCCTATGTAATCGATATCATAAATTGAGTCCTTGATGTTATCAAAGAGACGGATGAAGGTACGGAACATACGCACATGCCGCATGTCTTGTCCCGATTTAACCGTTAAAAACATATATTCTTACAAATTGTCACGTTTTGTTTACTTGCCGTTTGATTCCTTCGAACTGTTATTTCTTACGGAATACTTATCTACACGTCATATCTTTAACGAATTACGCTTCTAGTTATGAGCGTCTTGTCCTGACCTCTCGCGGTCGTCGCCATGGCGTGAGTTTGCCGTTTCCCCCACCAGGCGACGCTGATCGGCTACGACGAGGGCCTGCTCGAAGACAGCGTGCTGGCTGGTGCGCTCTGGCGACGATTATTCTCTCGCGGCGGACACGACGCGACTCGTCTCGAGACGCTCGTGGCGTACGTGCGCCGCGAACTGGCTCGCCTGGACCAAGTCAGTCGCGACTCTCTGCTGCTGTACGGCCACAACAGCTGGGGCGCGCTGCGCGTGCCGCCCGCGCGGTGACGGCGGCCTCCGGCCCTCGCTGCTGCTGCACGCTGGGGCTCGCCGCGCCTGCTCTCCGGCGCTCAGCTCGTCTGAGTGGAGCGGACGTGGTCGTTGCCGGTCACGCCGGACGCCATCGGGCCGCGGCGATAGTCGCTGATATTTGTTTTGTAATGTGTTGGTCGTGTTCGCTACCACGTCGTGGTGTGAGCCCGCAATAAAGCTGTGGATCGACTGGAGTTGGGCGGAACAGTCGGCGTCCTTTAGTGTCCGGCGATTGCCTGTCTGTGTTCCCCGGCCGACCCGGTCGGGAGTAAGCCCGGCCCGGGACCCCTCAGTGCCAATCGGCGGCACGATCATCGATCGGGGATAGCTGCAGACTACTGACTGAACCCGCCGCGCCGCTGGACAGAGCTGATCTTGAGTACAAGAGTTCTGGGGGGGGGGGACGCTTGCTTCTCAGTACGACAGCAAGGAATTTTGGTTAGCGGGATGGCGACTGCCACAGGCGGAGTACCCTGTGAGCTGTGTTCTTGGCTCTTCCAAAGCGGACATACGCATATTGGGATAGTCACGTGTGCATGGGCGTTCGTCGTCAGCTGCATTAATGGGAGTGTGCTATCTGGGCTATGCAGTGACCAGTGAATATACCCTGCTAACCTAACCAACAGACGGGATAGCAGGCTAGGATGGGCACCACAGCCCCAAGTATACAGTCTTGTGATTTCGTTCGGAAGTATTGTCGCTTTACGTCAGCTTCATAATCTGACACTACCCAGCTAAAGTGCCAAGAGATCCGAAAGATTCTACGGAGGATGCCGAATGTATGATCACTGGGTTCCGTTGAGCGGCTGGGAAGCTATCCACGGAAAACCTCTGGGGGTTGCATCGCTCCCCACTCCCTTCTCAGTGGCGAACGTTACGTGTCCTTGGACATCAACGTATCCAACTGCCCTTACAGGTAGATCTATAAGAAATAGTGGAAATATGGCCCAGATAAAGTGGGACCCGAGTTCCTCGAACTTCGAACAATGAGGAAAGCGGTTTCAATGGTGAAGTCCGAGACGGCGAAATATTGGCTTGGTTGCTCCTGGTAGCAGCGTGTAATCTAATTTGTCCGGTTTGCTGCTCAGCTGACGACCAGTCTCCGAACCGCCCGATATGCAAGAGCTCTTCACACGGCATCAGTTTCAGTGTTTTATTTGAGTCATCTCACGTACACGCCAGTAATGTAAACCGACCGTTCGCTTGTGCACGCAGACACTCGTATTGGCTGCTCCACCGAGTAAACCGTGTGGAGAGCGAAACGAATCGCATGCAATTCATACCGCCTGCAAGCACAGGCCGAATAGTAAACGTCAGAGACGCGGACGCGTTCACACCGTGCAGCTGCCGATGGGGTTCCGTGACGCGAGCGGCACGTCCGGGGCCGGTCCACCCACTCAGCAGACGGCTCGTCTAGGATCGCTCGTCCACCTAGGTTCCGAGAGGAGAGCGCAGTCAGTGGAGTGGTCGGCGCGTGGCAGCGCCACCTGTACCGCACTGGAGGGCGGCACGGCGGTCCGCTGCCGCCGCGTCCGGCCCAGTCGGGTTTGAGCACCAGTCGCCGACTTGTGAGAGAGCAGCGGCCGAACTGCGCGGCCGCCGCCACGGCTCGGCCGTGGTCGGCGGGCCTGCGCTGCCCACACCATCCGTCGGGGGGCCGGCGGCGCCCCGACGCGGGCTCCCGCCGACCCCGGCCCCGCTCAGTCACCGATAAAACCGCTAAGAAACGCCGCCCGGCCGGCTACTTCTTCTTGTTCTTGTTGGCGCCGGGAAATCCGCTGCGCGGCGGGATGGCCGGCCGACCGGCGTTCACGCCGCCGTGCAACTTCTTCCGGTCGGTGGGCTGTCGGAGAGAGGGGAGAGAGCGCTGAGAGTCGGGTCACGTCGGGCCGCTGCTCGGCCAGCCGACAAACGGGCGGGCGGAAAACGGCACTTGCCAAATCAGCTGTTTCCGTAACAGCTCCGCTGACGCAATGCACAGTAACTATTACAACCAGCACCGACAGTGCACAAGCATCGACAATGCACAGCAACACTATTACAACCAGCATCGACAGTGCGCGAGCATTGGCAATGCACATTAACACTACTACAGCATTAGCAATGCACACCAGCACTAATGCATCCCATTCACGAGTATCGACGATGGCATCGTTCGCGAGTTGCATTCATGTGCATCACAAGTGTCTTTCTACTTCGTGCACTTCTTGTTGGCGAGATAATTCTCCTGACCCGCAGTTCTCTGTCCTGCCCCTCGTTGCTTGAGTTACATGCACACTGACTACTCCAAATGACGGAAGGCTTTCAGCGTACTGCAACTAAACCCAGCCATACGGCAGACTGCCAGGCAGTAATTATTTGCCAGGCAGCAATCGTTAGCCAGCCTACGCACGACTGACGGCTGTGCTGCCCAGCCGGTCCTCAGGTGGAGGACACGCTGGTACCGTACCACAGCCAATTTTTCGTCCCGGAACCGCACGCAATTCTACGCCCGACACGACATCCTGCGAGTCATGTCTACAACGCACACCCGCTGCACCTTGTCAGGGGCCGGCAGCCAGCGACTATCACACCAGATACACGTCGCTCTCGCGCCGACCGTCCCACACACACCAGCACCACCGACAACGGAGACGGACCTCTGCCGCGTCCGCCGGTGTCAGGTACCACCGTCTTCGCCCTCGTCTACTGACCGAGGCGGAGTGGAGCGGCTCGAGCTCAAGCTACACCCGGTCTGACGTCACCAAAGCTACACCCGGTCTGACATCACCAGCCGGCACTGAGCACTGCGACGCAGGCTTGTGCTCGACTCAAGTTGAATCTAGAATCGACTCATGAATCAATCGTTTTTAGATGAGTCGCGAGTTGAATCGATTATTTTCCCCAAAATATATCTTGGAGTCGTGAGTTGAATCACATCTTTCTTTAAAAAAATTAGTCGAATCATGAGTCAATCATCCAAATGTCATGTGTGGCGGTGCACACCTAATCATATGGTTCATGAGTCTGATACCACTGAGTAGGATCTGAATGGATTCAAATTTATGTCAGTCCTTTTGAGTCGCGAGTCGAATCAGATCTCAAGATTTATGAGACGCATGTGAGTCGACTAAAAAAGGTGAGTCAAGTACAAGTCTGCTGCGACGCAGCCACCGGGGGGGGACGTGGTTCCCAGTCGTGTTGCGGTATGCACAATTCCTGGTTCCTGTATTATTATCGAAGTGTGAGATTAAGGGCTTGCTACTGTACATCGGCAACATCCCGTAATAATCTCATCTCCAACTGAATTAGCGTAATATGGCACAGCAACACTGCCACCGTGGTACCCCCTCTGTCTCTGTGTCTCTGTGTCTCTGTGTCTCTGTGTCTCTGTGTCTCTGTGTCTCTGTGTCTCTGTGTCTCTGTGTCTCTGTGTCTCTGTGTCTCTGTGTCTCTGTGTCTCTGTGTCTCTGTGTCTCTGTGTCTCTGTGTCTCTGTGTCTCTGTGTCTCTGTGTCTCTGTGTCTCTGTGTCTCTCTCTCTCTCTCTCTCTCTCTCTCTCTCTCTCTCTCTCTCTCTCTCTCTCTCTCTCTCTCTCTCTCTCTCTCTCTCTCTCTCTCTCTCTTCCAAGGAGGAAGGCGCGTACGAACAACTACAACGGTGTTTGGGCTTTGGGTCGCATTGACTGCAGTGGTTATGTAGCGCCCCACAACAGCTATAATGATATGCTTATAACTGTACCAATGCAACGTTCTTGAGGAGCACCAAATATCACATTTCTCAAACTGAGAATGAGAACAGGAAAAGCCGTAAAAGAGTTGCGGAATTGTGTACCTATTACACTAACTCGTAGCAAAATTATCGGCGCACAACACACAAGCACGCTTACCGAACTGTCTCAAACGTAGGTACGCCATTTCGCAATGAAAGATGGTGTACGCTCCGCAAAGCAAGATTTGGTAACATAAACATATCGTGGACCACTTGGAATTTCGTTGGTTATTTGGGCTTTCGGGCGCATCGACTGCGTTGGTCATACAGCGCCCATCCACTTGGAATTTCAGGCGGATATTCTTACCTTAAGGATCTGGAAGGAGCACATGAGGCTCTCGTCCACGGCTCTCGTCCACGGCTCTCGTCCACGGCTCTCGTCCACGGACGGATATTCTCACCTTAAGGATCTGGAAGGAGCACATGAGGCTCTCGTCCACGGCTCTCGTCCACGGCTCTCGTCCACGGCTCTCGTCCACGGACGGATATTCTCACCTTAAGGATCTGGAAGGAGCACATGAGGCTCTCGTCCACGGACATGAGCGCGGATATTCTCACCTTAAGGATCTGGAAGGAGCACATGAGGCTCTCGTCCACGGACATGAGCGCGCCGGCGTTATCGAACTCGCCGCAGTAGTTGGGCGCCGAGAAGAGCGTCACCAGCTGCCGCTTGGCAAAGAACTCGTAGCCGTCCTCCACCACCTGCGGCGATTGCTAGTCATGTGGCGATGTCGGGCAGCGAAACGGCAGGTGCTGCGGCAGGACCAGCGACACCGTGGACCTGCACATGGTGACTGTCGATCCTTCACAGGGATGCTCATCCTGCCATGAAAAGTGTTCACAGCCGATAGAAAACCAGCTGGGAAGACTTGAACATCGACAAGCTCTTAGTAATATAACGCCGCCTTGAGAATTCGCTCTGCTCGCGGGGCATCAGGCGACGGGCCACGCTGGGCCGACTCCATCCACTCCAGATCCACACAAACTCCAGATACTCCACATCCAGGTAAACTTCAAATAGGACACACGCATACAACACTTGGATAACTTCTATGTGGAGATAACAAACCAATGTGTCACGTCCAATAACAACTACTGTGTCCTGTATAACAAACAAAACAAACCAATGTGTCAAGTGTCACGCACCGCTGACAGTAAGTTGTATGCTGGCATCTTACCATGGCTTTACAGAACAACGCAGGTACCACTTTGGACATGCCGAGCAGTTTTCGCTTCGCGGTGTTTTGGGCGGCGATTAACTGTTGGATTTCGAGATACCTTTCGCTTTGCTTCGGAGTGGAAGTCCCGTGTGACTAAAACAACCCTTGCTAAACAACCTTCGAGAGCCGGCCATTCGCCAGCTGTGTCGCAGCCGTGACGACGCGACAGTGGCGGCACCGCCGGCTGGCCGTATTAACTGCCACGTCTGTGACGTCATCATTGACACTGCCGTTCGCCCACGCAGGCGCACTGCGTGGGCGAGTCACGTGGAATTGCCCATGGAGACAGGATGTCATGCCACGTGCCACGTGACATGGGCATCCCACGTGATCCGACATGCCCATTCATTTTTTTTTCATGCAAAATGTCTGAACTGACCTGGTGCGCACGGCAGATGAGGTCGAAGTCGTGCTTGTGCAGAAACTTGGCGACTATTTCGGCGCCGAACGTGAACGACACGCCCCGGTCGTTCTCGCCCCACCCCATCGTGTCCTGTCGGGAACGACGGAACGGTGACGTTATACTCGCCCAAACGTCCCACGCCCAGCGACCGCAACAAATATAACAGGCGCAGCAAGCGCAACACATGATACGCAAAACAGATGACAGGGACAGCAAACGACAGACACAACCAACGACAGAACAGCCAACGACAGAACAACAAACGACAGACAAAACAAACTGCAAGCGCAACAGGCGACAGGTGCAACAGACAAGTGCAACAGACCACAGGCACAACACACAACAGACACAACAAACGACAAGAGCAACAGACTGCAGGCACAACAGACTGCAGGCACAACAGACTACAGGCGCAACAGATGACGAGCACAGCAAGCGACAGGCGCAACCGATCTACCGCGTCCCCCTCCCTCCCAGCACCCTACCTCCCACCGAGGAATGCCATGCACGGAGAGACGGCCGCACCTTGTCGGGATCCGACCAGAGCAGATCGCAGAGCAGGCCCTGGTCGGGCACGTCGGTGGGCCGCGGCACGCGCCGGATCTGCTCCATGCTCTGCAGGTCGGGCGACAGGCCGCCGTGGCAGCAGAAGATCTTCTCGTCGACGATGGCCGCCACCGGCAGACAGTTGAAGCAGTCGGTGAACGTCTTCCACAGTTTGATGTTGTAGCGCCGCTTGCCTGCCGAGTCGGAGAGGGTTCACAGTCGGGCTCGGGGCGCGGCCGGCGGTCGCACACGACGTCCGCCCGCGGATGACTCGGTGCGAGTCCGGGCGCCGCCACCACCATCGTGACACGAGAACCTTGTGACGACGCTGGTGGCGACACTACAGACGACGCAGTACGTGACGTGCACGGCATTGTGGGCGACACTGGCAGCGACACTACAGACGACGCAGTACGTGACGTGCATGGCTTTGTGGGCGACACTGGCAGCGACACTACAGACGGCGCAGTACGTGACGTGCACGGCATTGTGGGCGACACTACAGACGACGCAGTACGTGACGTGCACGGCTTTGTGGGCGACACCGGCTACAGGACACATTGTAGGTGACACTGTGGAACACATTGCAGGAAGTAGCGTAGGCAATACTGCGGGAAGGCGGCACTGCAGCTGACGCCGTAGCTGACGCCGCAGCTGACGCTGCAGCTGACGTCGCAGCTGACGTCGCAGCTGACGCCGTAGCTGACGTCGCAGCTGACGTCGCAGCTGACGCCGCAGCTGACGTCGCAGCTGACGCCGCAGCTGACGTCGCAGCTGACGCCGCAGCTGACGTCGCAGCTGACGCCGCAGCTGACGTCGCAGCTGACGCCGCAGCTGACGCCGCAGCTGACGCCGCAGCTGACGTCGCAGCTGACGCCGCAGCTGACGCCGCAGCTGAAGCCGTAAATGACGCCGCATCTGATGCCGTAGCTGACGCCGTAGCTGACGCCATAGCTGACGCCACAGCTGACACAGCATCGCCCGGTAGTGCCATGAAGAATTGGTCACTGGCAAGATATAGACCGACTCGCACTAGACGTTTGAGGCTAGCGCTTCGACGAGCCGAGCCGGCTGGCCATACGGCGCAGTCACACCCACCCGAGTAGTTACGTAGAGGGCGGAAGGCCGAGAGGTTAGCCAACCCTGAATCCGCAACGTTTAAGCTGCGATACATACGTGTTGACTACAGTACAGTTCTCGAGAACTTCACAGACACTTTTTGGTGTGCTATATTCATCATTTTCGAGGAGTAAACGGAACCCTATGCACATTTGTACTTCGCAACAGCAAATCTAACAGCAAACACGTCGCCACTCCGATGGCACAGTCTGCTGCCGCGCCATTAATCCTTCAAGTGTACGAGGATGCTGGTCGAGCTCGGGCATGCTTTTGCCCAGCCGGGTCACACTGGTGAGGTGACAGCAACTGGAGTGTCCGCCGCGCCGCAGCTAACGCTGGCCGATCGGAGCCCACGGTATCCGTGATCATAATCTGCTCTTGGATAGGCACTCTGGTGGGGTGGCTCGCCACGAGAGCATCACCGTTGACCCAGCCTAGCGGCACTGGAGCAATCCTCTGTTCACTTCACCCAGGACATCTGGATAGCCCAACCACGTGCTGCGACGGGGAATATGGGTAACGGGCGGGCACGCGCGGCAACAGGCTTGTCCCGCAGGGGTGCCGAAAATGAACCTCCGCGTATATGGCGTGTGCGTCGAATATTGGGGAGTCAGCTGTTCAAGGTGGAGACAGCCGTCTTTCAATTAGATAGGGCTCTTCATCCCCAGTGACCAGCAACACAACATCCCGCAAGTGCTCGGTAGCTAGCAACACGTCTGATCAGTGATCGGTGACTAGTGGCACGTTTGACCAGTGATCGGTGACTAGCGGCACATCTGATTAGTGATCGGCAACTAATGGCACTACATAATATCAGAGGTCACAACATTGCTGTCCGCGCCGACACACAGAGCGCTAGTTATCCCATGCTATCTCACGCGCTTCGGTGGCAGTAGCTACTCAGCAAGAAAGTTGCATCTGCCTGTACACGACAACGGAGCTGAGCTAGGATGCCCGTACAATGTACAGCTATCTTGATAGCATATTGATAACACTCATTGTAAACAGCATATCACTGGAGCCGACACACGTCCTCTCAGCACGAAGCACGGGCATCCACTTTGGTGTGGATTAGCGACAGGGTGTGGCGACAGGGTGTGCATGCCGAGAACGTGCTCTATGACCGGGGTTAACTCCGAATAGCCGAGGCCTGCTGATAAAATGCTGCGTAGTATCTTAGGGGCGCATCGACTGCATAGATGATATGGCGATAAAAAGCTGTGAATGAGCGTCGATTGGCATGCAGCCGTCGGATTGCACAGTTATCTGGAGGGGGGGGGGGGGAGAGGACAAACGACCACCGCTGCGCCGTGCTGATAAAAGGTGTCTTGGATTATATGGCACCACGCCCAACTGGTGTGCTGCCCGTCGCCCCCTCGATTATATGGCACCATGCCCAGCTGGTGTGCTGCCCGTCGCCCCTGGATTATATGGCACCATGCCCAACTGGTGTGCTGCCCGTCGCCCCTGGATTATATGGCACCACGCCCAACTGGTGTGCTGCCCGTCGCCCCCTCGATTATATGGCACCATGCCCAGCTGGTGTGCTGCCCGTCGCCCCTGGATTATATGGCACCACGCCCAACTGGTGTGCTGCCCGTCGCCCCCTCGATTATATGGCACCATGCCCAGCTGGTGTGCTGCCCGTCGCCCCTGGATTATATGGCACCACGCCCAGCTGGTGTGCTGCCCGTCGCCCCTGGATTATATGGCACCACGCCCAGCTGGTGTGCTGCCCGTCGCCCCCTCGATTATATGGCACCATGCCCAGCTGGTGTGCTGCCCGTCGCCCCTGGATTATATGGCACCACGCCCAGCTGGTGTGCTGCCCGTCGCCCCCTCGATTATATGGCACCATGCCCAGCTGGTGTGCTGCCCGTCGCCCCTGGATTATATGGCACCATGCCCAGCTGGTGTGCTGCCCGTCGCCCCTGGATTATATGGCACCATGCCCAGCTGGTGTGCTGCCCGTCGCCCCTGGATTATATGGCACCATGCCCAGCTGGTGTGCTGCCCGTCGCCCCCTCGATTATATGGCACCATGCCCAGCTGGTGTGCTGCCCGTCGCCCCTGGATTATATAGCACCATGCCCAGCTGGTGTGCTGCCCGTCGCCCCTGGATTATATAGCACCATGCCCCGCTGGTGTGCTGCCCGTCGCCCCTGGATTATATAGCACCATGCCCAGCTGGTGTGCTGCCCGTCGCCCCTGGATTATATAGCACCATGCCCAGCTGGTGTGCTGCCCGTCGCCCCCTCGATTATATGGCATCATGCCCAGCTGGTGTGCTGCCCGTCGCCCCTGGATTATATAGCACCATGCCCAGCTGGTGTGCTGCCCGTCGCCCCTCGATTATATGGCACCATGCCCAGCTGGTGTGCTGCCCGTCGCCCCTCGATTATATGGCACCATGCCCAGCTGGTGTGCTGCCCGTCGCCCCTGGATTATATGGCACCATGCCCAGCTGGTGTGCTGCCCGTCGCCCCTGGATTATATGGCACCATGCCCAGCTGGTGTGCTGCCCGTCGCCCCTGGATTATATGGCACCATGCCCAGCTGGTGTGCTGCCCGTCGCCCCTGGATTATATGGCACCATGCCCAGCTGGTGTGCTGCCCGTCGCCCCTGGATTATATGGCACCATGCCCAGCTGGTGTGCTGCCCGTCGCCCCTGGATTATATGGCACCATGCCCAGCTGGTGTGCTGCCCGTCGCCCCTGGATTATATGGCACCATGCCCAGCTGGTGTGCTGCCCGTCGCCCCTGGATTATATGGCACCATGCCCAGCTGGTGTGCTGCCCGTCGCCCCTGGATTATATGGCACCATGCCCAGCTGGTGTGCTGCCCGTCGCCCCTGGATTATATGGCACCATGCCCAGCTGGTGTGCTGCCCGTCGCCCCTGGATTATATGGCACCATGCCCAGCTGGTGTGCTGCCCGTCGCCCCTGGATTATATGGCACCATGCCCAGCTGGTGTGCTGCCCGTCGCCCCTGGATTATATGGCACCATGCCCAGCTGGTGTGCTGCCCGTCGCCCCTGGATTATATGGCACCATGCCCAGCTGGTGTGCTGCCCGTCGCCCCTGGATTATATGGCACCATGCCCAGCTGGTGTGCTGCCCGTCGCCCCTGGATTATATGGCACCATGCCCAGCTGGTGTGCTGCCCGTCGCCCCTGGATTATATGGCACCATGCCCAGCTGGTGTGCTGCCCGTCGCCCCTGGATTATATGGCACCATGCCCAGCTGGTGTGCTGCCCGTCGCCCCTGGATTATATGGCACCATGCCCAGCTGGTGTGCTGCCCGTCGCCCCTGGATTTATATGCCGGGTTTATATGGCACCATGCCCAGCTGGTGTGCTGCCCGTCGCCCCTGGATTATATGGCACCATGCCCAGCTGGTGTGCTGCCCGTCGCCCCTGGATTATATGGCACCATGCCCAGCTGGTGTGCTGCCCGTCGCCCCTGGATTATATGGCACCATGCCCAGCTGGTGTGCTGCCCGTCGCCCCTGGATTATATGGCACCATGCCCAGCTGGTGTGCTGCCCGTCGCCCCTGGATTATATGGCACCATGCCCAGCTGGTGTGCTGCCCGTCGCCCCTGGATTATATGGCACCATGCCCAGCTGGTGTGCTGCCCGTCGCCCCTGGATTATATGGCACCATGCCCAGCTGGTGTGCTGCCCGTCGCCCCTGGATTATATGGCACCATGCCCAGCTGGTGTGCTGCCCGTCGCCCCTGGATTATATGGCACCATGCCCAGCTGGTGTGCTGCCCGTCGCCCCTGGATTATATGGCACCATGCCCAGCTGGTGTGCTGCCCGTCGCCCCTGGATTATATGGCACCATGCCCAGCTGGTGTGCTGCCCGTCGCCCCTGGATTATATGGCACCATGCCCAGCTGGTGTGCTGCCCGTCGCCCCTGGATTATATGGCACCATGCCCAGCTGGTGTGCTGCCCGTCGCCCCTGGATTATATGGCACCATGCCCAGCTGGTGTGCTGCCCGTCGCCCCTGGATTATATGGCACCATGCCCAGCTGGTGTGCTGCCCGTCGCCCCTGGATTATATGGCACCATGCCCAGCTGGTGTGCTGCCCGTCGCCCCTGGATTATATGGCACCATGCCCAGCTGGTGTGCTGCCCGTCGCCCCTGGATTATATGGCACCATGCCCAGCTGGTGTGCTGCCCGTCGCCCCTGGATTATATGGCACCATGCCCAGCTGGTGTGCTGCCCGTCGCCCCTGGATTATATGGCACCATGCCCAGCTGGTGTGCTGCCCGTCGCCCCTGGATTATATGGCACCATGCCCAGCTGGTGTGCTGCCCGTCGCCCCTGGATTATATGGCACCATGCCCAGCTGGTGTGCTGCCCGTCGCCCCTGGATTATGCGTCCATTATATGGCACCATGCCCAGCTGGTGTGCTGCCCGTCGCCCCTGGATTATATGGCACCATGCCCAGCTGGTGTGCTGCCCGTCGCCCCTGGATTATATGGCACCATGCCCAGCTGGTGTGCTGCCCGTCGCCCCTGGATTATATGGCACCATGCCCAGCTGGTGTGCTGCCCGTCGCCCCTGGATTATATGGCACCATGCCCAGCTGGTGTGCTGCCCGTCGCCCCTGGATTATATGGCACCATGCCCAGCTGGTGTGCTGCCCGTCGCCCCTGGATTATATGGCACCATGCCCAGCTGGTGTGCTGCCCGTCGCCCCTGGATTATATGGCACCATGCCCAGCTGGTGTGCTGCCCGTCGCCCCTGGATTATATGGCACCATGCCCAGCTGGTGTGCTGCCCGTCGCCCCTGGATTATATGGCACCATGCCCAGCTGGTGTGCTGCCCGTCGCCCCTGGATTATATGGCACCACGCCCAGCTGGTGTGCTGCCCGTCGCCCCTGGATTATATGGCACCATGCCCAGCTGGTGTGCTGCCCGTCGCCCCTGGATTATATGGCACCACGCCCAGCTGGTGTGCTGCCCGTCGCCCCTGGATTATATGGCACCATGCCCAGCTGGTGTGCTGCCCGTCGCCCCTGGATTATATGGCACCACGCCCAGCTGGTGTGCTGCCCGTCGCCCCTGGATTATATGGCACCATGCCCAGCTGGTGTGCTGCCCGTCGCCGCGCCGCCGCTCTCCGACGCCAGTAGTCGCAAGTAACCATAAGTAAACGCGTCAGTAACAATGTGTGTCATACCATAGATCAAAGGCAGGAGCAGCAATGCCAGACAAATATTAATAATCAAAGCCTACCAGAGTGCAGCAAGCACTATTTCTGGGACAGACATGTGTAGTTTCTTGCAGTACAGCTCCGCCAACCACTGCAGACTTTAATCCCGCACTCCTCACGTGCGGTTCGTCGCAGCACAACTCCGCAAATCAGCGTAAACTTCGAAGCTCAATTTGCGAACCCACAGCGCGCCAGGTACGCGATAGCCAGCCAGGCGAGCCACCGAGCTCCAAGCGGCACAGCACGCCACCTGACGTAACATTGCGCGCGGCACAGGCCAGTCGGAACGGCGGCACATGGGGAACGCTCGCGCTCCGAGAGGAACCCAGCAATGACTGGGGTGCTCCTTGTCAACTCTACGCCTCCTGTCGTCTATCTGGACCTTATACAAAGGTGTAGCATGTAAACAAATATTACACAAGCAACCAAGCTAGTTATTTGAGTTTAAGGGTGCTTCGACTAAAACTGACAAGCAATCAATGAAGCGTGAAATGTCAGAAGTAATTTGGTTTCCCTTTGCTGGTAAAATAATGACCTCGGGTCACAAAAGGAGCCGAAGCCGTTTACCCGCAGTATTGCCTACGCTACTTCCTGCAATGTGTTCCACAGCGTCGTGCACAGTGTCACCTACACTGCATCCTACAGCCGGTGTCGCCCACAACGCCACTCACACTCCTCGTGGAAGCCGTATATCCGGTTGATGCTGGCGCACTCGTGGTTGCCGCGGAGCAGGAAGAAGTTCTCGGGATACTTGATCTTGTAGGCTAGCAGCAGGCAGATGGTCTCCAGAGACTGCTTGCCGCGGTCCACGTAGTCGCCCAGGAACAGGTAGTTGGCCTCGGGGGGAAACCCGCCGTACTCGAACAGCCGCAGCAGGTCATAGTACTGCCCGTGTATGTCGCCTGTAGATCACATTGGGTCACGTAACAGCCACGGCGGGTGTCATAGTAATGACCGTCGGTGTCGCCTGCAGGTCACGTAACAGCCACGGCGGGTGTCATAGTAATGACCGTCGGTGTCGCCTGCAGGTCACGTAACAGCCACGGCGGGTGTCATAGTAATGACCGTCGGTGTCACCTGCAGGTCACGTAACAGCCACGGCGGGCAGGTGTCACGGCAGCAATACATCAGCACTTCATCACAAAAACGCACACATGTGCAGTGCCATCGTCCCTTCGTCGCCGTACGCCGTTCTGACGGAGTCACACACCCATCCACACACGCGTGCACACACACACCCACACACACAGACACACACATCCACACTCACGTGCACACACACACAGACACACACAGACATGCAGGCTACTGACCATACAACCTCACCGTGCGCCCCTCTGACAGAGAGCTGCACACACAGGCAGTGCAGGCTACTGACCACACCTCACCATGCTCACCTCTGACAGAGAGCTGCACACACAGGCAGTGCAGGCTACTGACCACACCTCACCGTGCGCCCCTCTGACAGAGAGCTGCACACACAGGCAGTGCAGGCTGCTGACCACACCTCACCGTGCGCCCCTCTGACAGAGAGCTGCACACACAGGCAGTGCAGGCTACTGACCACACCTCACCGTGCGCCCCTCTGACAGAGAGCTGCACACACAGGCAGTGCAGACTACTGACCGCATATGGCAGTGCAGACTACTGACCGCATATCTTCAGCGGCGCCTCCAGCTCCAGCAAGACCGGCTGCAGCAGGAACAGCTCTCGCGACTTGAGGCACAGGCCACGGATCTCATTCTCGGTCAGCTGGACATTTTTGCCAGGTCGCGCACCACGCACTGCGGCACAGATGGCGCGCTAGTTAGGGGCAGCACTCCTCGGTCGACTGGCAACAACAGTGTATCGCGAGATGGCAGGCAGTGTAACCAATAGGCACAACACTGGCAAAGCTGATGTCATTGCCACGTTGTCAGTGTAGGCAAAAATGCACACCAATGACAATGAGTGATCAATCACAAACTCCTCAGAGATGATAAAGTACACCTTCTGCCACACCTGCTCAGAACATACCAAAAGTATTCTGAAAACTCAGCACCCAGCACATCAAATATTCACCTATTGATCAAGCCATTCAAACGAATATATCATCCCTTACAGTGCACACACATGCTTATTACATGTAGAGGAGGAACAGCTGGCGAACGATTTGCACTGACATGGACACTGATAATGCAGATGGGAAGGATGGCAACTCAACCCTACCACGGTGCAGTGCATACACTACAATTGAACGCGACGTCAAGTTGCATTCTACACGACTTTAACATACTGATTTTTAAATGCTGCAGCAAGTTTGTATGAAGTGGGCGGCGGTCGGCCGGACGCAGACCTTGGCCGTCAGCAGGCCGTGAGGCCTGGTCACATGATTGGTTGGTTGGTTATTGGTTTTACGACACATTGACTGTTGAGTCAAGTACAGCCGTCAATCTTTCATGCTGATTGGTCGGGGCAAAGTGGTCACATGACTGACCGCCAATCACAGCTCCCAGTGGAAGGGGCAAGACCAAGCCATAAAGACATAAAGACAAAAAGGTTAGCACAACTATGAGCCACAAGGGCCCTTCTTGGTTGCACTCTGTACACTCAACCAGTTGCCCACCAAATCTGTCAATCAGCCCTCCCTGTAATACTGAAAAGCAAGCCCTCTATTCTTATAATGATTGTCTATGCTGTTTTTAAAGATGTCCTGCCTGTGCTGCACACCAGCTGGTCAGAGCACAGGGGACCTGATGCTGAGATATTCCATTTATTCTATGACATCTGCTCATCACTCAGTCTGGTTCCAGCTCTGTTTCAATGTTATCTATAGGTTTACCTTCAAATAATACTCATAAACGAAGGGACATAGCATAGAAAGATATGCACCACATGCAGTCAGGAAAAAATACAGGGGTTTCCGGACCTTTGTCATCCATAACACTATCACGTCCACAAAGTCATCCTACATTTTCTACCATTTGGAGGTTTAATGCTTCTGTTGGACAATTAACTGTTCCATGATTAAATGAGTGTTCACTTATATATATTATATGCATGATAAGAAGAACCACAAGGGCCCATCCAGGTGAAGTCTGAAAAGCAAAGATATAATAACTTTGGCAAAAAGATATGCACCACCCTAGCCAGGACCACATCCTTCATTCCAAAGAATCAATCCACCAGCATCCCACACAATCATCAATGCCATCTACCTTACCCATGCAGCCATATTTACTTGATCCCATGCAACTCATGTTGCCTGAGTGCCCTGATAATGATATTCACTCCATCCATGCCTGCTTAAAGGGGCCTGTACAGTGCACACCCACCTAGCATAAACATTACACCATCCACCATGACTTAGAACTCAAAAGCAAGAATTTGCAGCCTAATAAGTTATCCACTCAAAATTAAATACATTCAATGAGGGACTCCCCACAACATCAGCAGGCAGCCTATCCCACTGATCAGAATCCTTTGACTAAATACCTATTGCTTCTTAAGTGTCCTGTACCATGATTTGTGAAACCTGAGTTGATGACCCTTATGTAAGAGTCTAAATAGAATGGTATCATTCAGACTGACTTATTCCAGCCCTTTGGTGATTTTATACATATCAATCACATCACCCCTTAATCTTGTATACTTGAGTATTACACATATAATGCCATAAGCATTCTCCCATATTCTGAGCTACCTAGTACACTGATGAGTCTGGTGGCTTTGAGATGCACTCTTTGTAACATATCTATATCTATGTTCTGGGAAGAGGCTTCATGGCTTTACAGATTATTCCAAGTGGGGTTGCACATAGGCTAAGTACATCATTTTCATGTATTTCTTGCTCTTATACCTTACACTTAAATTGATGAATATCAACATTCTGATTGCCCTATTCCTGGCTAAGATAATACACTGTTTTCTGCTTTAAGATCACTTGAAATTAACATGCCTAAATTATTTCCTCTTCAATGACATCCAGTTCCTAGATTCATCACTATTGTGAGCCACTCCCACCAACTTCATGTCATCAGCAAATTTGAACACCAAATTCCCCACCCCTACCTCAATATTATTAACAAAGATGATAAAGAGAAGTGCCTCAAGACGGCAACCCTGTGGCACTCCATTTATAACATCCTTCAATTCAGATTTGCATCCATTTAACACCACCCTTTTTCAGAGCTAATACTATTAAAAAAGCACCTTCTCCCCACTACCAAATGACAGTTGTTGTTAGGGTGAAAACTGTAATAACAGATTGAGAATGTGATACCAATTTTCACTGATATTCAATGCAGTATGTTGCACATTATTAGTGCACACCTGGAATGTTTTTGTCACAGGAAAAACCAAACTAAAAAGACATAAAATGCTAGACAGGGAATTACTTGATGCTGTACAAACAGGTGGTTTTACAGCAGCTTTTTACTCCCAGGTCACATGGGCTCAGGAATGGCATAGCGCAAGGAGGCCCAACATAATGATCCACATAAATTAGAAGAAATCATTGATTCTGATTCTCATAGCAGTTTTAATAGCAAAATTTGTTCTTATTGATGCTGCTGAAATAAGTAAAATCAAAGTTATAATTATCAGTAAATAACAATGCATTTTCTTGTCTTTGTCAAGACTGCACTCATCTCTACTGTATACAGCAGCCAATAGTCAGTTTTACAGCAGAACTTTGCTCCCAGGTCAAATGGTCTAAGGAACAACATAGAGGGAGAAGACATGGCATAATGATCTGTATACATCAAAGGTGACCACATAATATAATAATCTCATCAGTTTTAATAACCAAATTGGTTTTGCTATCAACTCTGCTGAATATAAGTATAATTAAACTTATAAACATCAGCAAATTGTAATATGCTTCCTAATTTGTGTGAAGACTGTACCCAGCTTTACAGAATATGGCAACCAATGAATTTCTGCCAGATGACAAATTGGCACTGTGGTTAAATTAGTGAAGGGTGAGGTTGTAAGCCAGCTTCCTGAGCAATGGTAGTGAAAATGTAACAGAAGTATACTTAGTTGATTTCAACCATGTTCACAAATCCATCCTAATTTTCCTGACATGCTGACACAGCACAACTAATAAACATTCACAACACACCCCATGCATAGGAAATTCATGCACTGACTGACTCCCAGATGTATGACTCCCAGAGGACAATTTGGAACCATAATTAAATTAGAGAAGGCTATATAGTAATAGGCCAATTTCCAGCAACAGTAGATAAAATGAAAACAAAATAGTCTTCAATTGAAACCAACCAATTTTATACATCAATACCTGGTACTCCTGAAATGGTCACACCCAGCAATAATAAATATTGCAAACATAACCCACCAGAAGGAAGCTGGTGTAATGAGTGATTAACATATCAGGGTAGGGGTTGTGTCATATAAAAGGTGTTTTAAAACTATGCTATAGACACATGATCATGCTGTCTTTATTGCTCTCAAAATTGCCCTCAACTTAAAAGTATCTTCCATGCATACCAAGGTGCATACCTTCCAAAAGTCGTGCTATAATACTATCGATATTCAGCTTGTCGACATCAGCCATCACACAAAACAGTAGATTCTACAGGCGTCTTTTCACCAAGGGCCTTAACCAAGTTCAACACCCTAGATATCAAAATAACAATCTAGAATAAACACCCTCGAGAAGAGCATCCGTAGGCCTCCCCTTCTGGCCCTTTTGCGCAAGGTTCACTTAAAAAGACAACTCGTACGAGGTAACGAACAGAAACGAGTATTTTTTTATTATGGGTCTGTTTCGGCCTGGGTACTAAGACTAAAGGGTATAGCGGAGTCTAGTATGTTTTCTAGTTTAAGCTCATGACGTATCGTAAATATGCTATATTTCTAGTATAACCTACCTGTATTTTGGTATATATAGTGACGTCAAGTAAATATTCCAAATACGTTTCAAAACCTGGCCAAGATTCAGCTGTAGCGCAGTGAAGACGTGGAAAGTGTTGTGGTTCGCTGTACGATGTTTGTGATTGTTGGCGTGGGAAATTCAAATATGAGGCTGTGGATTGCTGTTTGGGTTCCTAGGATATTTAATATGCTCTTAAGTTTGGTGCAGAATTTCTTCAGTTCATGGTGTGCAACAACTTCAACCTATTATCGTTCAAAACGCTTAAAGTTTGCCGGACAGAAATTGAAACCATAGCTGGATTTGCTAAATATGAACCTAGGCTTACCGGTAAATGTATGCTTTAATTCGTTTTATGAATACTTGGAATTTATCATTCTAATGCAATGTTTATGATGGTGACTGAAATGATGGAATCACTCATTTTCTGTGCAAATGCTTGCTTTTCAGGTTGTATGCAAAATAACAAAAAGATTTGTTTATGTAGCAGAACATAAAATGAAATGTAGACAAAAATGCAGCAGAACCTAAAATAAACTTAAACTAACCTTCAATAAACTTGAATAAACTTAACCTCTCCTAACATTCCTTTCAAGGAAAAACTTCGCTACCTATGTATTACAATATTATAATATTGAATGTGCAGTGAACACCAGATGAAAGTATAATTCTCCAATTTAAATCCAGGAAGTAGAATTCTCCAATTTAAATGCCTGTGAAATGGGGGAAAAATTCAAATCTTACTTGAAGGAAATTCCGATTAGACATGTCCCTCAAAAGCAAAGATGCAAAAGAAGGGTAAGGAAGCCAGCATGGCTTACACTAGACTTGATAAAAGCAGTTAAGGCTAAGAAAGCTGCATTTAGAGTTTAAAGATGCTTCAACTATCGTAAATCTAAAGGGTATCGAAAAGCTAGAGACACTGAAGCAAAAAACCAGAGCAGCAAAGCGAGCAAAAGAACTGGATTTAGCTAGAAACTGTAATGGAGACAGTAAAAGGTTCTTTAGCTTCTACAAGCTGAGCAAAGTTTCTAGCACAATTGGTCCACTGTAAGTAATAGTAAGTAAATGAGACTACATTGGGTGAGGATAGTGAGATGGTTGAGGAGCTGAGCAAGCAGTTTAAATCAGTGTTTACATTGGAAGATATGACCAATCTTCCGACCATACACCATAGTTCAGTGACATGTGATCTGATAAATGATGTTGATTTCATTGATGGTGATGTTGTTTTCAATCATATCAGGAAAATAAAGACAAACAAGGCAGCAGGACCTGATGAAATTTATGCTAGGGTATTGCGGGAAGCTGAAAAGGAACTGGCATTTCCACTTAGTATAATATTTTGTAGATCAGTTTCACGAAATGAAATTCCAATAGATTGGAAAAGAGCAAATGTATTTCCTATTTTCAAGAAAGGAGAAAGAGGGAAAGTGGAAAACTATACGCCAGTAAGTCTCACATCCATAGTCTGCAAGGTACTCGAATCAATTATCAAGGATAGAAGTTAGTTATCTGGAAGGAAACAGATTGATTGAAGATACTCAACATAGGTTTAGAAAAGGACGGTCGTGTCTCACAAATCTCTTGGACATTTTGAACTTTGCCACAGAACAAATTGATCAGGGAAATCAGGTTGATGTAGCACATCTTGACCTTAATGCCTTTGACAAGATACCCCATAAACGGTTAATGATACAGCTCCAGGCCCATGGTATTGCAGGTAGCATCTTAAAATGGAAAGAGTTGTGGCTTTCAGGTAGACAGCAAAGAGTGATGCTAAATGTCGCAAAGTCATCATGGAACAATGTTTTTAGTGGAATCCTCCAGGGGTCAGTACTGGGCCCACTACTGTTCATTATATTTGTAAATAACATCGAAAGTGGCCTAAGCAGTAAAGTTTTGAAATTTGCGGGTGATTTGAAGGCTTTTAGGGCAATAACAGGTCAAAACGAGCATATCTCGCTGCAAAAAGACTTAGACGAACTTGTGAAGTGGTCCGAAGAATGGCAAATGAAATTTAACTTTGATAAGTGCAAAATCATGCATGTAGGTAAGCAGCATATGAAGGCTCCATACTTGATGGGTGGCCAAGTGCTATTGGTTACTCAACAGAAGAAGGATTTAGGTGTTATTCTAAACACAAAATGGTGGGCATCAGAACAGACCAAGGAAGCCAGGAAGAAGGCATTGAAAATTCTTGGGGCAATCAATAGGAATGTATCAAACAGAAGTGGGGAGGTCATCACGAAGCTTTACTGTGCATATGTCAGGCCAAATTTGGAATACTGCATCCAAGCTTGGTCTCCTAGTTATGAAAAATATTGTTGGCTTTTAGAGAGAGTACAAAAGAGGGCTACAAAAATGGTTAATGGCATAAGCAACCTGACACATGAGGAAAGATTGAAGAAATTGGATATGTTTTCACTTAGATATAGAAGGCTGAGAGGAGATCTCATCGAGGTCTTTAAATGTGTCCATAGTCTGAAGAGGGGATATCTTGGGGAAATGTTTGAATTTAACAGAAATGATGGAATTAGAGGTCATCAATTCAAAATTAAAGTTAACCACAGGAGAACAAGGTTAAGACATACTTTTTTCACCAGCAGGGTAGTAGAACACTGGAACCAGCTGCCAGAAACCATTGTCAGTAGCAGCACATTGAACATCTTTAAAAATAGCGTAGACAATCATTATAAGAGTAGAGGGCTTGCTTTTCAGTATTACAGGGAGGGCTGATTGACAGATTTGGTGGGCAACTGGTTGAGTGTACAGAGAGCAACCAAGAAGGGCCCTTGTGGCTCATAGTTGCACTAATCTTGTATGTCTTTTATGTCTTATGTCTTTATGAAAGGAACATACATGTTGTGGCAGATGTAACCATAGTTCAATGCCAATTTCCCAGCATGTGGAAACCATTAGATGGCATTAAAAAGTAAATATATTTGGCATGACAGGTAACTCATCTGCTCTTTAGCCCTGTATTAGGTAATGAGAAGGTAAGGTATTTTGTAGATTAAGTGGGAAGTACCTGAGATGCAGGCTATCAGAATTGATCTTAAAATAATATCTGTGCATCAGTATATGCATGTAAGAATATCTCCAGAGCTTTAAGGGCAGCATTAAGGTGCATTATAATGGAAATATCCTCATTTCTAACTATGGTGCTTTTGTGAACTCAATTTGCTTTTGAATTGCCACGCATGCAATTCTTACTGGAGTGCATGAGCATTGGAGCATTCTTTCTGCATGGTCACATCCTAGACCATGCATCTTAGTAACTTGTTGGGGGGCACTGTGTGCATCAGCTGGGTCACAAAGACACATGTCCCCTCAAGGAAGGTGCACACAGAGTCCACTTGGGATAAAAATTGGACAAACTGGAAGTCCAAAGGATGCTATTATGAAGAGGACTTGTGCCGACACATGCCTAAAAGGTGAATAAAGCACTAAGCCACCGCTTTTTCTGACAAGTAGATTATTTTGTCCAATGGCAAATGACTACAGCACTTGGTGCAAATACCTGGTAGTAATGTTGGAGAACAGCATTAATCATATGTGTGGTTTTCCCTTAATCCAAAATGGTGTAGAAAAAGGGTCTGAAACATGACTGTGTACATTCCTACCAATATTATAAGCTTCCATACACTGAATATTAACTTTCAGGACAATTTCAGTTGAAGTTTCATCACATCAGGGAGGGAGTTGGTCACCATGTGGCCTCACTCTGGGATACACTCATGGTCAGTGCTATCGACAGGCCTTCAAGGTTGGTGCAGGGAAAAATTCAAGCATTATTTCCAGATGTCTTCAAATGTTCGCTTGAAAAACCAAGGAATCAACAACTTTAAGCTGCAGTTTTTTGCGGTTGTGGATGGAACTGATCCTACTGGTCACACACCTTCGCTTCTCCATCAACAGAAACGCCTATATTTCATGGGCTGGATTTTATATTGGAGGTCTAAGTATTCATTCAGTGATTAAGACTCGAAGTTCACACATCCCAGAGAGAGTAGCGTGGACAGTGGCGTACCTAGCATTTACATGCGGGAGCAAACGGATTTCGATGTGGCTCAAGCAACACTCATGCAAATAGTCGCCGGATTTCGACCAGTATATTTCATAAGTACCCATTATTATCTTATGCTGAGATGAGTAGGAATAACTCAATTTGGCGCTGCAAGATACCAAACCCATCACTATCGTTCCGAAGCCGGTGGATTCAACCATCTCCCTCCTGTTCGGATACTCCCGAAATTACCAGGAAGTTTTCATTCATAAATTGGCCGGCAATACAATCATATATTCACATTTCATTGATGTGTTCATATATTTTCATTTCATAACGTAGAATGGCCGGCATGTATATATATATATATATATATATATATGTATATATATATATATAAATATATATATAAATTCAAAGGATTCATAAAACGAATTAAAGCATACATTTACCGTAACCTTAGGTTCATATTTGGTAAGTCCAGCTATGGTTCCAATTTCAGTTCGTGAAACTTTAAGCGTTATGAACGATAACAAGTTGATGGTTGTTGTATCCCATGAACCGAAGAAATACTTCTCCAAACTTGCATGTTCAATACCTTAGATACACAAACCATACTTCTCAGCCTCATATTCCAACTCCAACAATCAGAGACACCGTATGTCAAACCACAACGCTCATGTCTTCACTGCGCCACAGCTGAATCTTAACCAGGTTTTAAAACATATTTGGAATGTTTACGTGACGTTTCGATGTTTACCAAGATCATGGTAGATTATACTAGATATCTAGCACATTTATCCCTATGTCACTCGAACTGGAACTAAAAAACCTACCAGATTCCGTTGTACCATTTAGCCTTAGTACCCAGGTTTGAGCTTCGGCGAGAAGAGCTCTTCCCTTAGTCCAAAATTATGTGGAAAAAAAAATTGTGCAAATACCTCGTAGTAATGCTGGAATCAACAACTTCAAGCTGCAGTGTTTTGAGGTTGTATGAGTTATTCCTACTGTTCGCATCACCTTCCTTTACCGAGCAACAGAAACACATATTTCATGGGTTGGATTGTACATTGGAGGTCGAAGTAAGCTACTTTCAGTGAGTAAAGCTCAAAGTTCACACATCCAAGATAAAGTAGCGCGGACAGTAGCGTACCTAGTATTTGCATGCGGGAGCAAACGGATTTCAATGTGGCTCAAGCAACACGCATGCAAATAGTCTTCGGATTTCGACCGGTATATTTAATAAGTGCCCAGTATTGTCTTATGCTGAGATGAGTAGCAACAACTTAGTTTTGGCCTGCAAGATGCCAAACCCATCACCATCGTTCGTAAGTCAGTGCATTCCAACTCACCCTCCTGTTCAAATACTTCCGAAATTACCGGCAAGTTTTAAGCTAAAAATGACCGGGATATGTATATATATATATATATATATATATATATATATATATGGTTATTAGTATTATTATTATTCTTATGCCATAGGTTATTTGGATGCAAAATTTATGAAGAACACCCCTGGTCTAGACGCATTTGAATGAAAAATGGAAAACAATCCTGAAAACCAGCTGCAGGTTCCGTATCTACACATCAGTGATTAGGGCGTGGTATTCCAATCAGCATCGCTACCTCCTCCGGTAGCCTAAATATAATGTTGGGGCATTTTCCTCATCATATGGCTTCGACCTTTCCATGGGAGGCACATGCTCCTTGAATTTATGCATCCCCCACACTTGCCTACGCCCCTGAATCGAGTGAGAGGAATTATGTTGTAACAGTTATGTCTTACTTGCTCCTACCCGTCCTTCCCGGCCATGATCTTCAGTTAGACTGTCCCATCATACTGCTACCACCCGTGGCACCGCGCGATTCCTCCGGCGCTCGACATGAATGTAGTCAGCGTGGGTTCAAGCAAAAAGTCCCAGTATTAGGAGACAATAAGGCTCATATTCGTGGACAAAATCCTTCAAGCTTTCAAATGAATCTGATTTTGTACAATTTTGGTCGTATTTAAGATAGGAAATGTGTGGAAAACACGTAAGTTTGGCTAAAGCGCATACAGGACTGAGCAATTGCACAGCTCCTGTGACGTCACCGGTTGCCAAACGATATTGGAGGGCCCCGATCCGGCTTGACCTGTTTGCTATCTGCTTGCTTAGCATTGCGTAAATCGTGAATGGGTGTTGTTTGTTGTTCGTGGTTATACAGATGTTTGTATTGGTGTGAGAGAAATAGCATTCAGGTTTAAACATATGCGTTTGATGCTCTAGACACCCTCTACCTGTAGTTGAATCATATTTGCGCTTAACAATAAGTGGGACTGGTAAGTAGGTACTCTACGTGGAGCATCGTGACAGTAGACATTCGCGGCGTGTTAGAAGTATGAGTCCCATTCAAGGAACTTCCTGCAATCACTTAGTGTCACTCAATATGCAGTGCAAGTGTGCATTGATGTATAGAAAATGCACATAATATGGTAACGCCTAATTTGAATGGTATTATTGCAGTTTAAGGTACCCATGAGACAAGTTTTACACATATTTTACCCAAACAAAGCATGCGAATGGGTTAGGGATAATTTTAAAGTATTACCCCTCACACATACATTGTATTAACAAGGTACCTAAGCCACCATCAGTTGACTACAGGTCAGCTGTTGGTGATGTCACTGGTACTGAGAAAAACCTCCAGCTGAGTGACCAAATGAACCCATGGGTGTCACCAGGGATATTTTGAAGTGGTTGATGTGGTGCTCATTCAGATAGCCTGACCCAGCCTAATCCCACCTGAGATACCATCACATAACTTCAACTTAAGCTGTCATTGGAAATGAAGGTAAAGTGTTTTTTTTGTTGTTGTTGTTAAAATGCAATGTATTAATGTGAAAAATACCATGAGACTACTCATTTACTCTGCAACTGACTACCTTTCATTTGGCAATGAAATATGTGATCATAATCTTTATTCTAGTAATGTAGCTCATCACATATAATTATCCTTACCTGGTTTGTCACTGATGTTACAGAAAAATTAAACACTATGCAATCATTGCAATACTCCTTGGCATTATGTTTCTTGGTTAATTCCATATTTATTTAACTATAGCTTAGTCAGTAGGGTGTTGGACTCTTCATCTAAAAATTGTGGGCTTGAATTTTGCAAACAGCAGAATTACTGAGTCTACCAGTGACCCATCAGTGTGGGATGTTGGTGACCATATATGGCCTAGCAGTTCATTGCATTGCAAAAAAACCCAAGGTTCTTCTTCATATTTATTCACAAGGAATATTCACAGCCAGATGTGTCTGTAACCTTTGATCAAGGTGGGAAGTTCCTGGTGATGCTGTTAAGGACAGATCTAACAATGCACCTAGATTTGATGTTCTATATATATATTTTTTTAAAAATAAATTTGATCCGAGTTGTTGCTGGGGTGGCTTGAGGAGCCAGGGTTCTATTGCTAAGCAGAGCTTGTTGCGTGAACCCTGGCCCCACCACCCGATCCATGAGCTCCAGTTCAACTGCAGAATTTAGACCGAAAGTTTAACGTGCCGCCAATGCACAGACACTGCCACCTGGTAGCTCGTCCCCAGCCTTATCAGGCCAGCTGCCAACTGAGCTACCAGGCGTTATGCTAATTCATACATTCATACATACATTTATAATATATATATATGCATACATTCATACATTCATACATACATTTATATATATATATATATATATATATATATATATATATATATATATATATATATAATACATCTTTTCTAGGCAGTAGCTCCACACTTATACAGAATATTATAAGTGGTTGCAAATTTGCTAAATACAGTTCTTTTTCATGACTTGCTTGCTCTTATATCACACTTCTATTAAGGAGTCCCAGCATTCTAAGTGCCCTGTTCCCAGCTAAATGAGATACACTATTTTTCCACTTTAATATTTTTTTAAGCCAACACACCAAAGTCTATTTCCTCTTCATCAACATTCAATTTCCTCCCACCCATTGTATATCTGAAGGTCTCACCTCCAGACCTCAGATGCATAACCTTACACTTATTGTAGTTGCAAGATATTTGCTATTGATCAGCCCACTTTTTTAGGTTCTACAAGTCTAGTTAAATATTACTAGAGTGATCACTACTTTTTGTCACTCCTACCAGGTTGATGTCACCAGCAAATTTGGACACTATTCCTCATCTCTACCCCAATGATATTCACAAAAGTGATAAAGAGAAGTGGCACTAGAACAGAGCCCTGTGGTACTCCACTCTGAACATCCTTCCAATCAGATTTACATCCATTTAACATCACTGTTTCCTTTCTCTCAGCCATGCTTCAATCCATCAGTTTTTCAACAATCCCATGTTGCTGTAGTTTATTAATTAGCATCCCATGTGGAACTTTATCAAAACCTAATGCAAAACAAAAACAAACAAAAAAGCCAAAGATACTTTTCAAGTGTATGGAAGCACAGCAAAACACATGACTAGAAGAACCCAAATTGTTAGCTTTTTTTTGTAAATAGCTCCTTGATGAATGCATTTAGCATGCTAGGAGCTGTGCAGCTATCTCTCATCCATGAACATGATGCATAAAAAAGCCAAGACTTGATATTTTGAGGTGTACAATCAAATATGTGATCCTATGTTAAAAGATAAAAGGTGCTTACTTATCCATGCCAATTTTTGGCTTCCAGAACTCTGTCCCAGCATGTTATTAATTTCTTGTAGACAATTCCATCCTTCCAATACAGTTCTCACTGTAATAACTGCCTATGGGCCTGACCTTCCCATGTCCCAGGATGTTATGAATTTGCAGAAAAGCTCTGCTGACGATCCTTCCTCTGCAGTTCTCATCGTGCCACTGTCCATCCCAGTCCTTTCCTGTCAACTCTGACTATGTATCCAGCTGCAAGCCCGACTGAGCCGAACTCTCCCAGGCTGCATACACCTCTCCTGAGACAGGACCATCTCGTTCATGAAGTGCCATGGCGTGATCCAGCCTCACGTTCGAGCCTGCTCAGCACCCACAGGTACTGAAGCACACCTTAACCATCTATACACCCACAGGTACTGAACTGTACCCTGGCCTATCTCAGTGCCTACAGGTACTGAACTGTACCTCAACCATCTATACACCTACAGGTACTGAACTGTACCCTGGCCTATCTCAGTGCCCACAGGTACTGAACCATACCCTTACCCATAGTATAGCATATCCAATAGAAATTGGATATGCTATACTATGGTGTTGTCTGCTATATCTCAGCACCCACAGGTACTGAACCATACCTCAGCCTATCTCAGCGCCCACAGGTACTGAGCCACATGTCAGTGTTCTTAGCACCCGCAATCAATTATTCGTGAAATATGATAAAATATGCCACTTCCTGAACACTCAATCAATATCCTTCCCAAACAAGCATCAATACAGTGCTTGTTGATGAGTCTTTATGGTCTCCATATCCAATTTCTAACAGTATCTCATTTATAAATATGCCTATGCTAACAATTCCGAATTGTGATGCAGGAGTATCTCCTAGCACAATTCCGGGAAAGGTGATTGCCTATGGTGTTGTCTGCTATACAAACCAATTAATAAGTATGGGTTTTTTATTGTCAAAGTATGTGTTCCTGAATTAGGTACATTAAAACGAACGTAAAAGCACAGACATGATGTAGTTGAATGCAGTTGATGTAATGTAGCATATGCAGTTGGATCAAAATCGAGATTGAAGAGTGCATGAGTTACACTAAGTGACATAGTTTCCATGGCATAGTTTGATACGTGACTGTACTCATTTCGATATCCTACTTTGCAAGAAACCATTGTTTTATTACAGCTCAGCACCTGCACATTATTACTGCATTAAGTGTGGACGGTGAAACGTTATGCGGTGTTGAACGACCGAATTCGACACAGCTATCCTGTCAGACGCAAAACCATCAAAGCTTAAGGGCCATCATGTCATTGTGTCTCTCTTATCGAAAATGCATTAGCTGTTGCCAGATTGTAGTTTGAGACCATGCTAGTGGTATGTGAATTGCTGTCCACAATAGCAGTAGACAGCCCAGAGGTTTTTTTGTTGCGTGGAGTTGATCTGGAGTTTAGTGTAACCTTTTGTATACCAAATTGATTCAAGGTCATGACCAGCTTGTTCCTTTGTTACCATGTTGCGACCTCTCTGTCAGCAGCTCCTAAATCTAAATGTATTTCACCACACTAAATGTATTTCAGCTCAAAGTAAAGTGTGTAGCAGCCCCATAGACAGGACAGTGTAAACAGCATTTCACATTGTTCCATTTTAATGCCTCTATCCTGAAAGCCTGAAGTGGCTCCGGGAGTTTGCCATTTGAAAAGTAAACTTGTTTGAGGATCCTTGCCGCATTGTTTGACGGAACACTTCGAACTTCAAAGTTATAACTTGGAATCGTAATACATATTTATGCTACATAACCAGCAGCCGTTGATGTGCCCGAAGCCCCACAATAAATATTGATATGTGAAGTTATATACTGCTTTATTTTCATCCGCAGTTTTGGTTCAGAGGAGTTTCTGCCACAGTGTGCAGGACTTGCCTCGGCACATAGGCTGATAGGTTTTCACTGCAATTGAAAGATAGCTGCGAATATCTATTTGGGGCACACAACCAGTGTTATATCATGTCAGCCAGATGCTGCTGCACCAAAGATGCACTTTATCCGAAGACTATTTGGTCTTTGATATTAGAATTTGGAGTTCGCTCTGGTTTTATGTCATACCTCGTCCGGTGACAAATTGCTTAATATGGAGGCTTTTCTCGCTGTTAAAATGAAATGCTGATGTGATGACAGATCGTCGGTTTTCTATAATTAGCCTGGTGACAGTCTCACGCGTTTCAGTCCCATGGTACCGAATCGGGACGTTTGCTCGTCGGGAAGTGGCTGGCAGCTGTTAAGAGTGGTCCACATTACCAGTGGTCCAGTGGATCCTGCGTCATCACCACGTGATCTGTCGCCAGACCGTCAGCAGCCGAGATGGACGCCTACCAGAACGGCGAGGGAGCCAAGGAGGCCGAGTTCCAGCGAATTGCCCAGAACGTATCCACCAACATACAGAAGATATCGCAGAATGGTCAGTCTTGAAATGCCGCGTTCCACTGGGGAGTGCACATTAGTGTTCTATCTCTCCGTTACTCAGTTTGTTTATTTGCAACGTCCGAATGACCCATTCCTGCACTGACGATTTCTTTTTGGAAATGGTGCGAGAACGGCAGACGGATGGACTGATGTTTGGGAGCACGTTGCCTGCTCGGTTGCGGGGTTGGGGTTGACACACCCTGGAACCCCAATGATCATCATCATCAAATCTATATTATCATAATCTCAGTTTGCACTTCCAGTGAATATTGAGCACGTTAGCACAGAGCAGTTCCTTGTCAATCAACACCATTCAAACTCCAAATTCGAAAAATGTGAGTATAATTTTAGAGAAAGGATGGTGTTGTGAATACCAAAAGTCTAGTAACAGCATGTTTGTCGAATTATGGCCTCCCCTGACCATGGTGACCCAGGCCTCTCTGGCTGCTCGGACCCCTCTGTCCCCTGTTGACTCCCCACGGCTCCGGGCCCCTGGCGTTACTCCTGCTGCAATCTCGGTCATCCAATCAAGGTTGAAAATACTGGGGCTTATTGGATGCGCCTCCGGGGAGCAAAAGTAGTCGGATTATTCCTTGTCGCGCGCCGACGTGCCGACGCATCCAACGTGCTGACCGGCGCGACCAGGGAGTTAGTTATGTGGTGACCGATCAAGGTCACTGGCCGTCCATGGCACCACCCGCAAACAGCGCTGATGTGTCCATTCTCCCCTTTCGCAACTCGAATCAGGAACGGCCCATAGTTTTCAACACTCAAAACATTGCCCTCCCATAACTCGAACCGTTCTGTTCCGGGCCTCTGGAGCAGACCAAGGGCGGAATGGTTCAACCATCCATGTTCTGACCACGCTTAGCACTAACCCTGATCCCCTCACCCATGCTCCCCCGACCAGAGTGAAACTTCGGCTGTTGCTGAATTTTGTCATCAAGGACATGATCATAAACAGAAAAACAGCCCCTTTTATCATGTGCTGGTGGAATGGTGCAATTGACACCAATCATTGACATTTCTGTAATAGAGTGCTCAAGATTAGCTGGAAAGAATAGGCTGAGATTGTGACGTCACAGTCACAAGTTGGTATAAAATATAATCTCCGTGTTCGATTGTTCTAACAATTTTCCTCTCCAGATCAGGAATTACAAAGCACAAATCTAACGAAACCCCTGGCCCTTGTCCCCCGTCGGCTGGCGCCGCCTCGGCCTCTGGCGGTGGTGACGGTGTGACCGTGGCCGTGACCGTGACTGTGTGACCGTGACGGTGTGACTGACGGTGTGACTGTGTCGGTGACAGTGACGGTGTCGACAGTGACGGTGACGGTGACGGTGACGGTGACGGTGTGACTGGTACTGTGACTGTGACTGTGACCGTGACCGTGACGGTGTGACAGTGACGGTTACGGTGTCGGTGACGGTGACGGTCTGACAGTGACGGTGTAACAGTGACGGTTACGGTGACGGTGTCGACAGTGACGGTGACGGTGTGACAGTGTCGGTGGTGACGGTGACGGTGACCGTGACCGTGACGGTGTGACAGTGACGGTTACGGTGTCGGTGACGGTGACGGTCTGACAGTGACGGTGTGACAGTGACGGTTACGGTGACGGTGTCGACAGTGACGGTGACGGTGTGACAGTGACGGTGACGGTGACGGTGACGGTGACGGTGTGACTGTGACTGTGACTGTGACTGTGACTGTGACTGTGACTGTGACTGTGACTGTGACTGTGACTGTGACTGTGACTGTGATTGTGCCTGTGACTGTGACTGTGACTGTGACTGTGACTGTGAATGTGACTGTGACTGTGACTGTGACCGTTACCGTGACGGTGTGACAGTGACGGTGTCGACAGCGACGGTGACGGTGTCGACAGTGACGGTGTGAAGGTGACAGTGACGGTGTCGACAGCGACGGTGACGGTGTCGACAGTGACGGTGTGACGGTGTCGACAGTGACGGTGTCGACAGTGACGGTGTCGACAGTGACGGTGTGAAGGTGACGGTGACGGTGTCGACAGTGACAGTGACGGTGTGAAGGTGACGGTGTCGACAGTGACGGTGACGGTGTCGACAGTGACAGTGACGGTGTCGACAGTGACGGTGTCGACAGTGACGGTGACGGTGTCGACAGTGACGATGACGGTGTCGACAGTGACGGTGTGACGGTGTCGGTGACGGTGTGACTGATTGTGACTGTGACGGTGACGGTGTCGACGACGGTGTAACAGTGACGGTATCACGGTGACGATGTGACGGTATGACAGTGTGATGGTGACCGTGTCGATAGTGTCGTCGATGCAGCGGATGGTGCGGCAGCTGGGCACGCCGCAGGACTCGCAGGAGCTGCGCAGCCAGCTGCACCAGATCCAACACTACACCAACCAGCTGGCCAAGGACACCCACCGCAGCCGCAAGGACCTGGACCTGCTGCCGGCGCCGCTGTCGCCCTCTACACAGCGACAGTGGAAGCTGCAGCGCGAGCGACTCACCAACGACTTCACCACGGCGCTCAGCACCTTCCAGGTGTGACTCTGAGGCGCGGCCGCCGGTCGGTGTCGGCTCGTGTCGTCTTCCCTGCCCCTTCGCCGGCAGGTGGAGCGGCGGCCCCGTCGGCTGTGTACCGGCGGGTGGACGCTGGTGGCGCGGCCGCAGACTGAGTGTCTGCGGCGCCGACATTGTCGTGCTCCCACCACCAGGCGCCCAGTGCCTGATGATTACATGTTGGTATGGAGGTATATCGGTAATGTATGATGGTGTACAACAAGGTGGAATTGATAGGTATTGTGCCCGCTTTCGTTTTCTTGAAGGAACATAATATGGTATATTTTGGACATTACGTGAGACGAAATGTACGACCCTCAATATACCAGGAGGTGCTGGGTTTACATCAAAAGTAGCGTTAGGGATTATGCTATATTACTCAACGTTTCGGCCAGGGGCCAGCGTCAGGAGTGACGATGGCCCCTGGCCGAAACGTTGAGTAATATAGCATAATCCCTAACGCTACTTTTTATATAAACCCAGCACCTCCTGGTATATTGAGGGTCGTACATTTAGTCTCACGCAATGTCTAAAACCCAGGAGCACTTAATAGCCATTCTTCGTTGTATTAAACAATGGTATATTTTGGTCAATGCTCGCAATTAATGCTCTATTTGCATATACGGATAGATGTAATGAATAAATACAAAATGTTTCGATCATGGACCATTTTCAATAACAGCGATTTTTCATCATTATGTTCATGAAGATCGTACCCTCTCATTGAGTGCTTTCTTGGTGATGGCACAATATCAGAATGAGCGTACGACTTATTAATGGGTAATAATGAAATGGCAGTGTTGCTTTTCGATAGTATTCCCGATCGATCTTTGCGTTCTCATAATTAAATCAATGTCAATGCTAAAATCGCAGCATGCGTCACAAATATTCTCCATCATATTTCACCTTGAATGATGGTGCACAATGTGCGTTCATTTCACGATGACACATTCATTTTCTGTTCGGCGTCGGACGTGAATGACATTTTTAATGTCTGCTGTCAGTAATGTTAATACCACGCCACATTACGTGTGCATAATCTGTGCATGGTTACGTAATGAGCGAAATGAATGATATACCATGGTCGATGCGCCTTAAACCCCTAATCACCTCCCCCCCCTAATAATGTAATGCCGGCTCAGTCCCTTGCAGCCAGTCACAGCACTGCACAGATCTGAAGCTGAAGGGAAGCGGCGCCGGCTGCATTGTATTATCGCGGATCTATTGGATCCGATTCACATGACACAGGGAGGGTCGTAAGTGTATGCTACTTGGGATGTAAATATTTTTGTGAGCTGTGCGCCGTTTTCGCCAGAAGGTGCAATGTTGGCCCGTTGTTGAGATGCCAGCCGTGGCCCACACTGACACCAGGTCGGTGGTCCGTGTGGTGCGTGTGTTGAGATGCCAGCCGTGGCCCACACTGACACCAGGTCGGTGGTCCGTGTGGTGCGTGTGTTGAGATGCCAGCCGTGGCCCACCCAGGTCGGTGGTCCGTGTGGTGCGTTGTTGAGATTAGCCGTGGCCCTGACACCAGGTCGGTGGTCCGTGTGGTGCGTGTGTTGAGATGTCAGCCGTGGCCCGCACTGACACCAGGTCGGTGGTCCGTGTGGTGCGTGTGTTGAGATGCCAGCCGTGGCCCGCACTGACACCAGGTCGGTGGTCCGTGTGGTGCGTGTGTTGAGATGTCAGCCGTGGCCCGCACTGACACCAGGTCGGTGGTCCGTGTGGTGCGTGTGTTGAGATGTCAGCCGTGGCCCGCACTGACACCAGGTCGGTGGTCCGTGTGGTGCGTGTGTTGAGATGCCAGCCGTGGCCCGCACTGACACCAGGTCGGTGGTCCGTGTGGTGCGTGTGTTGAGATGTCAGCCGTGGCCCGCACTGACACCAGGTCGGTGGTCCGTGTGGTGCCTGTGTTGAGATGTCAGCCGTGGCCTGCACTGACACCAGGTCGGTGGTCCGTGTGGTGCCTGTGTTGAGATGCCAGCCGTGGCCCGCACTGACACCAGGTCGGTGGTCCGTGTGGTGCGTGTGTTGAGATGCCAGCCGTGGCCCGCACTGACACCAGGTCGGTGGTCCGTGTGGTGCGTGTGTTGAGATGTCAGCCGTGGCCCGCACTGACACCAGGTCGGTGGTCCGTGTGGTGCGTGTGTTGAGATGCCAGCCGTGGCCCTATGCACTGACACCAGGTCGGTGGTCCGTGTGGTGCGTGTGTTGAGATGTCAGCCGTGGCCCGCACTGACACCAGGTCGGTGGTCCGTGTGGTGCGTGTGTTGAGATGTCAGCCGTGGCCCGCACTGACACCAGGTCGGTGGTCCGTGTGGTGCGTGTGTTGAGATGCCAGCCGTGGCCCGCACTGACAACAGGTCGGTGGTCCGTGTGGTGCGTCTGCAGAGCGTGCAGCGGATGGCCGCCGAGCAGGAGCGCGAGGAGGTGAAGCGGGCGAGGGCCGAGAGCGCCAGCGGCTTCTTCGTGGAGTCTGAGTCGGCGCCGGACCCGCTGGTGCAGCTGGGCGGGCCCGGACACGCCCAGTCGCAGGCCGTCTTCGAGGAGGAGAGCCGGCTGCAGGAGCTGCGCGAGCGCGAGACGGCCGTCCGCCAGCTGGAGGTGAGGCTGGAGACGGGGGCGGTACCGAGCCGCTGTGGACGGGGCGGGGCTGTGGCTGCCGCTGCCGCAGCTAACGCTCGACGGCAAAATGATACGGACACTGCCGGCATAGGAGACAATGTCTTCCGAGCAGTATTTTGTCTGCACATGCTTGGTGATTATTTTCAACGCATGTTCATGTAGTATTCCGAAGTTTTTTTTTGTTGTAGAGTGGAAGGAACCAAGCGAAATCTTTGGAATTACTGACGGTGTGGAAGCAATTTCGTAGTTTGAATGGCGAATGGTGATGCTGATATGCCAAACAAAAATATGCTGGTAAGATTGTGAATGTGGGATGGTGCATTTTGGTGAAGAACGAAATCGACTAGAGTTGAATGCTGCGAAATTTTACGGAAGATAATTCAGGAAGTCAAAACTGTTCGGACGAAGCCAGAACAATTTTCAGTTGCGTCCTGTTTTCCACATGAATTTCGAAATTTGCATGCATACTTTTACACTTTTTTATGTAAATGTCATTTTGCAAGCTCTCCATGACAGGATATTCTTGTTAAAGTACTGTAGTTAAAGCCTGGCTATTGCTGTTTTTGGTAGCTATTACCACGTTAGCTCACAATCAGTTTGCTATTATGTTTGTGTCCATGAATTGTTGAATTGTCTGCGAGATGCCCATCGCGTACTACTTTATTGAGTGAAAACGGTGCAATGAATGTGATCCAGTAAAGTATAATACATCACTGAAGAATAAGGATATTCTTGAGGCTAAAATCCAAGCATGTGACACTGTCCTCGAGATTGCTTCTTCAGGTTGTACTTTGCTTTAATTTGTTTAAAACGTGATTTTCACACGCTTGCATGCTCACAGGAAGGCTAGACACCGACGAGCTGTTTATTATATCGATTGTGATTGTGATTCGATGTTAGTGTTTATCATCATTTTCATGTCACAAGGTCTGATGGATTGGAAAACGTACTACTCATTTTGTTTGTTTGTTTATTGGGTGGTTCACGACACACCTTATGCACGATCACGGCTACTAGTGCCGCCCATACTGTTTTGCCGATGGGCCGCGGATTGGGAAATGTCCCGAGTGATGCGAGTGTCTAGCCCATGGCCATTAGGTACGTAGAGTTCAACACCTTAACCACTCGGCCATCCCTGCCCCTAAACTGTACTAGTTGTAAATCGTGTTATTTAAATATTTGGAAATCGTTTTGTCAGATATTTATGGCGTCTCGTAGGTAGCTCCAACTCTACTGTGTGTGAATGAAGGTATGGAACTCTGTTTAAAGGTACTTGTGAATTGGTGGTGACACGACAATATTCTAGTTAATTCCTGCTGTATTTAATAACTTTCTGATATAGTTAAATGTATTGATATATGCCAGCAGTGCCGGTTTAACCGGCTCAAGTTGCGAGGTAGTGGGAAATGGTTTTAGTTGGCTTTACGTTTACGGTGAGAATTTCCGTTGTACATTTACTTCCATCTGGGTAGGAGATGCCACAAACTGTGCAGCCGTCAGAAGCCAGACTGTGGCTCAGCTTGTACCTCACACTGACCTGGAGCCGATGTCCTTCCGCCACCAGTCGGACATTCTGGACGTGAACCAGATATTCAAGGACCTGGCGACGATGGTGCACGAACAGGGCGAGGTGATCGACTCGATCGAGGCGAACGTGGAGAGCTCGCACGTGAACGTTGGCCAGGGCGTGCAGCAGCTGTCCAGGGCGTCGCAGTACCAGGTAGCGCCCCGGCCACCCCACCCCTTGTGTCAGGTGATACTGCGGCCACCCCGGCCCCTTATGTCGGGTGATACTGCGGCCACCCCAGCCCCCTGTGTCAGGTGATACTGCGGCCACCCCGGCCCCCTGTGTCAGGTGATACTGCGGCCACCCCGGCCCCCTATGTCAGGTGATACTGCGGCCACCCCGGCCCCCTGTGTCAGGTGATACTGCGGCCACCCCGGCCCCCTGTGTCAGGTGATACTGCGGCCACCCCGGCCCCCTATGTCGGGTGATATTGCGGCCGCTCAGGCCCCTGGTACCTGTCGACTGGTGGTGTTGTGGCTTTACGACGCACTCAGCAGCTGGGGCCATGTGACGTCGCCTGCATATCACACTGGCAGTAAACGGGTCACTGGAACCGGGCCACACAACTGTCATTTTATTCGAAAGCCCCATTGCTGCTGCCGTTATCGCTGATTTTCCACGTTGAACGACGCACGGTCTTCTGTGATTATTTCAAGGCAGTGACTGCTGGAAGTGATGGACATCGAGTCGTAGTTTAGCTTATGTTTTGATCCTTATGGTATGTTTTAATGTTTTCCTGGTCGGAGAGTCTGGCCCTCATACCTTGTCTCTGGGGTGGGGTGGAGTGGGAGTGATTACAAGACTCCACTCTAATATACAAAAGAGAAAATGCATGAATTGGACAAAAGCGCTCGACGACTAGGGTCAAAAACCACTGCCAACATTTTCTTCCAAAAAAAGTGGCGCATAAAGGTCTGGGATCATAACTAATGTCATGTTTTTGACTCATTCATTTTGAGGTGGAATTTATAGAGAAAATTAATCGGGAATCAGAAAACTAATGCGAAGTCAGCCGCGGCTCCAAAATGTTTGCCCACCCAAAGCGAACATTTTAATATTAGAAAATTGTCCTCATTTTAGTTTGGTAATTTTCGTTAATTTTTATTTTCCGAATAGGTAGAGCGCACCGGGAAACGTTGCTGAACATTGTAAGTTAACGTACGACAACGTTCAACGTTGGAGACGTTTGAAGTAAACTTTCCGTCATAACAGTGATTATATCTGCAAGAAGCTTGGATTCTAGCCCAAGTGCAGTGGGTAAATATGCAAAATAAATGTCATCAAAAGCGAAAACACGATCATCAGTACCATGTGATCACCTTTTCTCGATGATTCGAAGAAGAGAAAAAAACAGTCAAAATTTACTTGTTCTTGGTATATATTCCAGTGCAACCCTTCGTGTATGCTTAGTGTTTAGAATGTGCATGGAGGGGACGAGTAGCCTAGGGGTAAGTAACTCGTCTCACAATCGAAAGGTTGTGAGTTCGAGTCTCACCTATCGCTACTCTTCGCCCGCGACCAATCGGCGTGAGAGATTGGCGACGCTACATGACTCAACGGTTGATGTGTCGTAAAACCAATAACCAACCAGAATGTGCATGGAAATTATGTTGTGCTGTCTTCGGAATCAAAAAGCCTTTGCCTAACAAGGCACGACATCGACATGTATAATGCATTATGGCAGTGAGACCATTAGTTGGAATTGCTTTTGTGTGGTCTGACGAAGGATTGCACCCAGATATATACCAAGAACAAGTAACTTTCGACTGTTTTTTTTCTTCTCCAGTCCAAGGTCATCATAGGATACTGATGAAATAATATGTTCCTCGCCAGAGCTCTAAATAATTTATATTTTAAAAAATCCTCGGATCTGTTTTGTTGCATCCCTAAAGATAAGCAAACGCTGAAAGCTTCATTCAAATGTCTCTGTTAAAGTGCGACGATTGGTTGACTTTTCATGGGAGATGACCTCACTTGACCTTGAACACTCCATAATCATAGATGACCTGACCTATACATTTTCACACATGTTAAATTGATGTGGGAAAAGATATGCCAAGTTTTGGTGATCTTCCGTGCTCCGTTTCTTCACAATCCGCGGAAAGCCGTATGGTGAGGTGGCTTAAGATGGTCACCAGCAGGGCCGGGTAGTTTGAGTACGTTTAGTGTATTCACGGTAGGAATCAAGCATTTTAGTTGCTAGCTCAGGGTCAATTCTGGATCTGCCGGAACAGAATCAGAACGAAATTCAGTAGCGGTAGTATTGTTGGACTTGCGGCGTTAAATTTACGGACCACCGAGCACCAACTTCTGATTGTCGTATCCGTCCAGGACAGAATATAATCCACCACATGACTGTTGCGTTGTACTACCATAATTTTTAGTTGTGTACACGTGCATAGCCCTGCGTGTGATTTCGTCTAACATGGGTGTTTTTCTTTTTTCCATCGACGGCTGTAGAACAAAGCGCGTAGGAAGAAGCTTTGCCTGTTTGTTTTCTTGGTGGTCGTCCTCATCATTATTATCGCGGTGATTGCCTACGAATCAACTAGCTAAGGTGAGTCTGCGATATGAAAACAATCTCATTTGCGTTGCCCCGCAACTATGAGCTACCATACTGGACTCAAGTTAGCGTCACTGGCCTTGCCTATTCTTATAGCAGAATTGAGTTTGTGGATGTGTAGGTTGGGCTCAGTTTTGCCTAATTCATGACGCTCTTTACTGGATACACTGTGTCCTAGGACATGCAATACATTAAGCAGCCGCAATTCTTCACGCTGTCAAGGTTTACGACTTAAGTTTCAACGTGCATGTATTAGCATTACGCTCTTAAGCACTAACTTCATATGTAAATAATGTACTGTGTAATCGCCGTATTGTCAACGATATTATATGACGCTTGATTCCTTCAACGGGTGGTACGTATTCATTCAGTTTTGAAGCTCATTTTCACTGGGTTTTTCCGCGGAATAATTCCATTCGCAGTGAACATATCGCACCTAAGAGTGAGTTAGTGACAGTAGCAGAGAGACGGGGTTTATCAGTGGCTGTACCGACTGACCTGACACCGCTTGGCCGCCACAGTCGGTGTTGGCCTCCAGCACACGCCAGACGTGACTCACCAGGCGGCCACCAGAGGCACACTGACCGCGTCCGTGGACGTAGTCGCGCCGCCAGACGGCCACGAGAGCCGCGCCGAGAGACGGCCTGACCGTGTTAATCTTCACGGCGCTGATCATTGCGCCGGTAGTGAGGGTCAGCAGCCGCGACGTAGCCGCGCTGCCAGCTGGCCGGGTCAAGCCTGGTCACTAGCAGCCGCCCGCTGGCCGGACATTCCTGCAGTGTTGACCAGCCTGTGGTCGACCTGTGCCGCAGCCGCGGAGCCCCGCACCACATCCGGGCGTGACATCTGTGTGTGCACGATTATCTCACCGTAAAGAGCCTGCTGACGAGAGTGCTGCCGGCAGTGGTGTCGTGCTGTGCTCGTGTCCGGGCGGCCGGAGAGCCGCGCCTCCCGCCCGGTCCGCGCCGCTGCTGTGAGCAGCGGCCGGCCCGTGTACCCCCGGGGCGGGCGGTGCGGCCGGCGGCCGCCGCCGGCCCTGTGGACGCTCGTCTGTCAGCCGGCCGCGCTCGTCGGCCGCCGCCGGCCCTGTGGACGCTCGTCTGTCTGAGCTGGCCGCGCTCGTCGGCTGCCGCCGGTCCTGTGGACGCTCGTCTGTCTGAGCTGGCCGCGCTCGTCGGCCGCCGCCGGTCCTGTGGACGCTCGTCTGTCTGAGCTGGCCGCGCTCGTCGGCCGCCGCCGGTCCTGTGGACGCTCGTCTGTCTGCGCCGGCCGCGCTCGTCGGCCGCCGCCGGCCCTGTGGACGCTCGTCTGTCAGCCGGCGGCGCTGGTCGGCCGCCGCCGGTCCCGTGGACGCTCGTCTCTCTGAGCTGGCCGCGCTCGTCGGCCGCCGCCGGCCCCGTGGACGCTCGTCTCTCTGAGCTGGCCGCGCTCGTCGGCCGCCGCCGGCCCTGTGGACGCGCGTCTGTCTGAGCTGGCCGCGCTCGTCGGCCGCCGCCGGCCGCCGCCGGTCCCGTGGACGCTCGTCTGTCAGCCGGCCGCGCTCGTCGGCCGAGCCGGGTGCCCGCCTGGCCGGAACTGTCTCCTCGCTCCTGAGTTCGTGTCCGTGGCTCGCCAAGCCGGCTAGCACGTGGTGATTCTTGTTCGTCAGGCAGGGCTTGCGTTCGCTGTGATACGTACTCTGCGGACGTATGTATGTATGTGTGTGTGTGTGTGTGATGTATGCGTGCGTGTAGGCTAGCAGGAGCACCCGACGGCTTACGACCTGTCTCTCCCCATGGGCGGCGTTCTCCATTGTGCGATTTGTTGTGCACGTTAAGTTTACGACGTATCTCGAACATTGGGAAGATTGCATGGGATTCCATTCGATATTATTGCCCAGTATCGGTGGAATTGTCGAATAACTTTGGGTTGGGAAGGTATTGCACCCGTTCTTTGCCAGTGATTGGTTTGGATGGGCACCTTCTGATCGCCAGGGGTCCACTGTACACTTGAATTTATCACTTATCACTGCGTATCCAGATAACATATATTTATTCATTGCCTGTTTTAATTATGCGTGTAACGTGGTACGTACATGTATAAAGGATGGAACACAGTACGATGTGCTCTGTCCTGCACTGCAATTTGACATTCGGTTGGTGGCTGCTGAAAATGACACGGTGGATTATCGTCGAATAAATGGAAACAGGAGACTCTGTGTGACTTGGTGTGCCAGCTGGTACTCTTGCTGATGGGCTTGCTGAGTGACATTGATGGTGAGGGGCGGGAATGGCCGAGTGGTTAAAGTGTTGGCCTCGAGGACTCACGCAGTCCCCATCGTCCTTCCCTCTATTCCCTTCCCGGTATCCATCCCGCTCCGACATCCCTTTGCATGTTCTGCATACAACCTTGCAACACCAACCCCTCCTTTGTCACGGGCAGGTGGGTCAGCTTCCCCTGGTCTGCCCGTCCGCTCAGTTTTACCGAGGTAGTCGCGCTCCCTGGGCCCATCCCCCGGGGTTGACGGGGTCCTGGGGGCTGAGGCCCCTGTCGATTCAAGTTGTGACTGGGGAGCAACACATCCATTTCGTCCCGGTATCCCGGGGGCGAGCGGGCCGAAAGGCCCCATATGGGTCAAGTGGCAGGTCGCCTCGTGACGTGGGCCCAAACTTAGTTATGTTCCCCTCCGCCCTGCCGGCCGAGGTCAAGGGGTGGGTGGCGCTGTGTCCCGGTCGGGGTGGTAAGTCTCCTGGCCGGGTGGCGGCGTCGCCTGCTCCGTGTAGCTCCTCGGGCGCCCTGTCCGCGGGACCTAGTCGTCACCCAGTAGGGCCCCGGTAGTGGATACAACTCTCACATGATGGTGCGCCGCGAGGGGGAGACACCAGCACACTTTCATGGATACAACATACTCAGCAACTTCTCCGGGACCTTCTCATGAGACCCTAACCACTGTACCACCGGGGGTATAAGACATTCAATCTCGCCGTACGACAAATTCAACACCTGCTTAGCCATACTGCCGGCCTAGTTTAGTACCACTGCGACCCAGCGGGAATTTCACAATTCCGCCTCCGATGTTCCCCATAACGAAGCCCTCTCCTAAGACAAGGAAACTTTCCCTATGGATCCATACCTTGAAATCCACGGATCCAGTAAGGAGGCTGTCATCTCTGATCACCTTTTGACAGCCAGCCTGGCTGTCACCGTCTTGGTGACGTGGTACGCTGAGAAAGGCTACCTGATGGCGCAGTTGGGGTGGAATTTCGCAACGCTAAGGACGCTACATACGAGAACAATGCGGGAGGTCGTGATGCCTATCTCAGTCGAACCACAATAACACAAATAACTACTCGAGAGGCGTCGACTTTGGCACACACCATGCTGCGTAGGACCGCCGTGTTACGAACTCCCGCGTCCGGTCGATGGAGAGTTTTGTTCTGGCCGAATCCTCTGCCTTTTAAATTCAGGTGCAGCCGCGTACTGTACTTTTCCCTCTGCTTTTACATCCGCGATGGATCTGAGTCTCGGAAGCCCGGGTTTGGCACACTGTCCTGATCAGTGATCACAACGCTCTTGGGAGTGATCACTTTCTCGTTTTTATGCAATACCACGAGAGCGCAGTTCTTGGCTCTCGCCTTCAACGATGGAATTGTAAGAAGGCAAAATGGGGGATATTTGCCCACAACGTGAAATATTATTTTGCAGATTGTCCGAATGAAGCTAACATTTCAGTGGAGCAGATGACGGCTGGGGTGGTGCACTCTGCCGTCTCCAGCATTCCACGCCCCTCTGGTGCGCCACTTCTGATGGAGTGTTGTGTCCCGTGGTGGTCAGCGGAGTGTGCGGAAGTTATACGTGTACGAAAATGAGCTTTAAAAAAATTGAACAAAAATAGCAGTACTTCGAACGTAATAGCGTTCCAAAGGGCCCGAGTCCTAGCGCGTCGTACGGTACGGTCAGCAAAGCGAACATCATTGAGAGACTACGACCACAATTAACAGATCTACCCCCGCAGGTCAGATATGGCCTCCTATAGAGCGCATAGCTGATCACTACAATTATGTCCCCCTTCCCGTACTTCGCGTGGCTGTTGTAGATGTACTTCATCCCTATGAGACTGCTAGTGAAATAGTCGGGGCACTAGCAACGAGGAGTGGAGACGCAAGCTATGACGCTGAATTTCTTCTCCGAAAAGCTGAATTAGAAGTTAAGCAAATTGATTTATCCACATCTTGTTGCCTTACCCTGTAACCAACTATATACTGCTACGATCTACGTTCAACGATCAGAGGTCCTAAGAACGTGGCGCAGGGGCCTTACAACATAAAAAATTACATGCTGAAACATCTTACAAAAATAGTCGTACAAAAGAGAGCTACAAGAATGGTTAATGGTATAGGCAACCTGACATATGAGGAAAGATTGAAGAAATTGAACATGTTTTCGCTTAGATATAGAAGGCTGAGAGGAGATCTCATCGAGGTCTTTAAATGTGTCCATAGTCTGGAGAGGGGATATCCTGGGGAAATGTTTTAATTTAACACAAATGATGCAATTGTAGGTCATCAATTCAAAATTAAAGTTAACCACAGCAGAACGAGGTTAAGACAGACTTTCTTCACCAAGAGGGTAGTAGAACACTTTAACCAGCTGCCAGAAACCATTATCAGTAGCAGCACATTGAACATCTTTAAAAACAGCATAGACAATCGTAAGAATATAAGGCTTGCTTTTCAGTATTACAGGGAGGGGTGATTTATAGATTTGGTGGGCAACTGGTTGAGTGTACAGAGTGCAACCAAGAAGGGCCCTTGTGGCTCATAGTTGCACTAATCTTTTATGTCTTTATATCTTTGTGTCTTTATCTTCCTTCAGGTGCGCAGGAAGGACATTTAGCAACATTTAACAGAGTCTGGGAAGGGGGTTGCTTTCTGACTCCCTGGTAAGAAGCGACAATCATTCCAATTGTGAAACCGGGGGAAAGCGGATTGGAGCCACTTCATTATCCGCCTATCGCCATACCCTTTTATCTGTGCCAGTTCTTAGAGAAGAGAGCAAAGGTGCGACTGATGTGGGTTTTAGAATCACAGAACCACCTTTCCTACGCTCAGTGAGGTCTTAGGAAGCACCGTGGAACAACAGATCATCTTTTAGCACTCGACACCGCTGTTCATGTCGCATTTGAGCGCAAATAAATGTAGAAACTGATTTCTTTGATATCGAAGGGGCTTGCGGTACAACCTGGGTACATGACGACTTACTGAAAGCCCGAAAATGCAGAATTCGCGAGCACTTGGGTTTGTTTCTCGATATTTTTTCAAGGATCGACTTTTTCCCTTCCGAGTGTGTCACGAGCCGTCTGACCGCTTTCGCCATATTATCGGAGTCCCACAGGGCAGTGTTATAAGCGTCGCTTTGTTTGTCATACTCATAACATGACATCGATGATACACCACCGCAAACTATTGGCCGATTGTTGTTTGTCGACGAATTCACCATCTGGTTCTCTGGCTACAACACATCGTCGTTGATACGACAGCTACAACTGCGGTAAAACAGCCTCAGAGATGGAGTGGTACAAATCGATTCCGCCTTTCTATGCACAGAACAGCTGGAATGCACTTTTGTCGCCGACGATGTGCTCAAGAGCTAAAAACAGACATATGGCAAACACATCCCAACTAAATACACCATTTGATTCCTTGGGATGCAGCATGATAGTCGTTTGACCTATAAACAACATTTTAAGACGCTTCGAAGTAACTGGTTTAGATCGTCCAATATATCAAACTGTACTGCTCGAACCTCGTACAGTGCAGGTCGTAAAACACTGATGACGTATGTAGTCGCCAAGTGCACGGCTCGTTGGATTGTGTGCGTGCATGACGTTGGCACCTCTAAATAACTTGACCTAAGTAGATAGACCGCCGCGGGCGTGAGTTCATATGTAGTGCGAAACTATATTCTCCGTTACTGCGCGCGCCGCAATGCTGAGTTGACGAGAAGGGCAGTTTTAAGGCGCCCGTTAGTTTTCGATGGAGGCTCCGTGGGTGAGGTGATTGGTGTTAGGTGACAGAACCTCGGTACGTATTATCGTGCAGCGCGCAGTGTTGTGCCATGTGCCAGTGTAGTAATATGATGATGAAGACGAGAATGGACTTTACATGCGCGTAGTTGTTTGCTGGTCTTGTTCCTTATGCTGTTAGACTGATTGATTGTGGTCGGTATTTTAATGCGAAAAGTGTTTTCAGAAACCGCATACAACCTGGAACAATGCACTGTCATGCGAGTTACGAATCTGCAGCTGAAAAACTGGTCGTCAAGATTACGCACCTACAATGTAACTGTCCTTGATTCGATCCAACTGGGTACCAAAGGTTGGTTGGTTGTTGGTTTTACGACACGTTGACCGTTGAGTCATGTAGCGTCGCCAATCTCTCACGCCGATTGGTCGCGGGCGAAGAGTAGCGACAGGTGAGACGCGAACCCACAACCATTCTATTGTGAAACGAGCAACTTACCCCTAGACTACTCGCCCCCTGGGTACTAAAGGTTGTGGGTTCAACACTCACACCGCTCGAGACATTTCCCGATCACGCGGCCCACCAGCGAAAACAGTGTGGGCACCGCCATCAGCCATGGATGTGCATAAAGTGTGCCGTGAGCCACCCAATAGACAACAATGGCTCGATTCAAGCTGGACTACGCATGCTGTATGTACGACAGCGCTTGTACTACCAATAAGCGTGTCCTTGTCACTGTACACCATGCGGCAAAGCGCATCATTACCGGAGCATTTCGAACCTCGCCAATCGTTAGCTGGCTGGCAGAAGCCAACGAACCACCACTGGCGTTAAGACCGTGAATGCTTGGCATGCGGTGCGCCTGCAGGTTGCGTCAGTTGCCCACCCACCCCACGTACCCAGCGGTGTTCTCGCATCGCACGTTGACTCTCTTCCGCAGTAGGCGATGTGGGACGGCCTTGCCTCGTTATGTCCGTGTCCGCAAGGTCCTCCAGGAGAGCAGAACGAGTGTGTCGAGTGATGGGCGTGCGGCAGCTGACGACACCCCAGTGCGATCTGGTGTCTCCTGCAGTTCACCTGACGCTCGCAGCGATTTGTAAGGGCGATGTTCCACCCGAGCTGTTTCGGAAGAAAACTTTGGAGCATTCGGAAAGGTATGGAAGAGGAGCACGCATTTTTTACAGGTGGGTCGAAGGATGACTGTGGAGTAGGATCTGCGTCCGTGAGCGGTTCCTCTGTCAGATGCTCTACTTTTCCTCGGTATGCCTCGGTGCAGAGTTCCGAAGCTCGTTGCAACCATCAAAGCGATTTCTTACGTCGATATTTCCCGGGATGTTGATTAAGTCATATTATCCAATTATCATAGCATCATTTTAGCGCTGACTGGTTTTTACTCATTTGACCTATTACCCTTGATATTCTGACTCGTCTGACCGCTAGGCATCGGGATGGAAAGACTGAGTTTGTGCTGGATCCCCAGCCAAATTGGAGTATCGGGAAATGGACGCGCCGTTTCTGCAGAGAAATGGGCCGCCCGGAGACCACCAGCACGCACTTTTTTTCAACTGCCAGTCAGGGATTATCCCCACGGAATATCATTATAGGAATATCATATCATTATATGAACACCAAGTGGCAGAGGAGCTGGAGCTCACAGACGAACAATTAGCTGCACGCGATAAAACCGTACATTTGAAACTGGCCATCGTGCCACCGCAGATCCAGAAGTGACGAGATGGCGCTGTGCAAGCTCTGTATCAGCAACACACATGCTATGTCAGCCAATACCTTCTGTGAGGCGGCGAGGGACCCAGTGTCCCCGCTGTTTAGGGAACCTGACCGTGCGACATGTACTTTTATAATGCCAGCTCTTCTCAAGAAAGCGAAGTTTGTTCTCAATCGAAATGGTACGCGGCTCTCCATATATCGCGATGTCCTAGCTAATGACGAAAACATGGTTCATTCTGGGAGCATATTGCACTTTCTGAGAACGATCAGTTGTTGGGTCATCTACTCACCCGGGTAACACCTTCTGTAGTGTACGTATAATTAACTGAAACGCTGGACTACCAGTTTTGGGCGTTCTATGATTACCTTTTGGTCGAAGCGCCCTCAACTCAAATATTCAAATAAAAAAAGATGTTCAGTTCCGGATACCAATGTCCAGGTTGAACACTAGCACTACTCGGGACATTTTCCACTCCCGTGACCCACAGGCAAAACAGTGTGGGAGGCGCCATTAGCCTTGATTGTGCACAGAATGCGTTGTGACCCATCAAATAAACAATACAAGCCATTGGTGACGGTGACCAAGTCATCCGTGCTAACCAACTGGCGCTTCACGAACATTTCTGAATGCGTATGTTTTGCGTACGAGTATTGGCTTCCATTCGGTCAACTGACTTTGTTCCCTGACACACAGCACTTCAGTTATGTTTGTATGAAGTACTTGATGTTCGTATGCGGGAGGCCCTGCCATGTAGATTCGACACCGGCTAAATAATGTTGTAGTCGGCGCACCCATAAGCCCAAACAATATATACATCAATCAGGAGTCAGGCGATATTCAGACCAAAAAGCCGAGCTCTGTGGAAGGAAGCGTCCTATATTGCGACCGGCCAGAGACCGTGACAAAATGGGGCGACATTCACATAAAAGAAACACCCGCATACACGTGTTGACATCCATATAGACATCGCATCATCTGTTTTGATTATGCTGGCATTTCTGGACGCACTTGCAAAGATGCCCCCGACTTTGGCGGCTGGCCGATGTTCTGTGGAACAAAATAGTCCGAGGCAGAAGATGCGCAGTAATGGTCGACTCAAAACAACAAACTTTAGCGTCTCGTTGCCATTTATCCAGCTCCCGACCTAGATTTCGAACAATAGTTCTGTCATGTTCTGGGTGAGTTTCGCAAGTCATTGATTCTTGACTGGGAAACCTGCAGTGAATGTTGGTATCGTAAGACACCTATAGTGACTAGGTACGCCCATGTTGTCCATCCCTCTGGCAATACGTTTGTGGTTACGCCACTGTCACACAGCCACTGGTCAACATAGAAAACAGATATGAGTGAACAAGGACTCGAAAAATAGCCAACATTGCAAGTGCAGCACGACACAATACAACGTACCAAACAGCACGACCGCTGGTGATGGGTCACATGTACAAAGTGTTCGACAAAAATACACCATGCCCATGACGAACGTCTTCACCGGCCGATACGAAACAACACGAAGCTAGCGCCCAGTTGTGCTAGGTCCAGAGCGCGTCAAGTCGCGCTCATTCCCAGACACGACAACCTATACGTCTACACATGTATATATGCACTGTTCCAGTTATGAAAGGACATTTCCACATAATGCATATGCACTCGACAGCTTGACAAATATCACCGATTCAATGTGCAGACACGATTTCCGGCAGCCACGTGCTGCCTGCACGTTGTGCACGTGGGTGGCCACGTGCGATATATAACGCGTAAACGTGTTCATACGGTTCGTCAGCCAACCATTGCACATCTAAAACAAATGCAATCTTATCATGCTGACTGTGCAAATGATCTCCATAATGATATGAAATTGGGGCGAGGTGTTTGCAAGTTGATATCAAAGATTCCTTCTTTTGATCTTGTAGTTATTTGTAGCTTTGGGTTACAATGTGGACAAAGCTGACACATTTCTTTATCCGGATGATGCATAAAATGCTGAAATGTTTTGATGCAAATTTGTTGTCAACATACAGTACTGAAGTTTCCGAGGACATCACGGAAGTCCAAATTGAGGACGATAATGGCTGGATGATGACATGAGAATTAGGAAAACTACTTTTCAAACTAGATCTGAAATATCGAAGAATACGATAACCCGGGACACCAGACCCTCAACTTTGAATGGGTTTGACACAAACCCTATAGGTGTTGCATGTAAAGGATCGACTTCAAACTTGCTCATGCCTCATGTCCCCACCCCAACTTTGAAACAATTGTCGTGGCGTTAGAAACATCTGTAGCACATTCGCCAACTTAAGGACATCGGCTTTTATTCCAAGCAGCATATACAGTACTAATCCAATATATCGGCAATGCGTCCGTGCGCTAACGCACTGCTGCACTTCCGGACGGCGAGAAGGTGTCATTCAAGGCTATTGCCTTTCCAAGACTATCTTCTCCATATGCCACATACGCTTGAAACTATTGAAGCGAGTACTAAACGCTTAAGTCCGGTGGAATATAATTTGTTATCGCAGTGGTGCTACCTATCTCCACACACGAATAACTATCCTGAAGGGGAGGGGGGCTAGAGCATACCATGGGTTAGATTGTTGGCGCGGATTTCGGATTGAATTGCACTTGGATCATGTTGGATTAGGATCGGATGTGAATCGGGTTGGATTTGGATCGGATTGGATTTTAGTCGGACGGAATTTTAATGAAACTGGTACTTGAATTGGATATAAAAAGGATATCAAAGTTTTCATGCTAGTCTCTGTTGCAACCCAACATTTTCCGAACAGGTTTATTTTTTATTACCGTTCTGATAGTCAATCATCTTGAGTAGAGTACCGGTTGACTTTCACTGATTCGGATTGGATTAAATGAATAAATTCCAATCATATGCTCCTAAGGGGATGATTGCCATTGCCCGCAGCCATGGTGATGACAACTATATGCTCACTAGTAGTAGCAGGCTTCCCATTCCGCGATATTTTTCTGATTTAAACCTTTTTTGCGCCTCGAGATCGACACAGGCAAACTCGATATCCGCACTGGATTGGAATTTGCTTGCTTTTTCACTGACGCTGGATAGATGCTGCTCGTGACAAGCAAGACACAAAATATAACGACTTGACTCCTAACGGCTTAGCTTCGGTGGAAATCCTATGACCCGACGTCACGCCAGCAAATTGCCGCTCCCCTACTGACACGGATCCAAGGGGGGGGGGGGGAGGACACGAGGCCATGGTTTCACACGGGGCCATGGGTTCGCAAGATGCCGATGCTTGTCGAAATTGTGCACTAAAATGGCACTTTCTCGAAACCTAGGATCACTTTATTCTATTTAAAAAAATGTTGTGTAAACGGACCTGACGACTGTTAGCTGTTCATATCCGGTTCTGTTGGCTGTTCATGGACGGTCAGTGACGAAGGAAGCCTTCGGTGATCCACTTCCCCACAGCGGCGCACAGGCGTGTATGTGGCAAGCATTCAGCAGACGGGTGACGAGCGCTCCTCGAGTGGCCGGGTGCGTCAGCGATGCAGAGGCCAGAGGGTACCTGTCGGCCGCGAGCAGGCGCCGCCACGACACGGCGCCGGCGGCACTGCGTCCACTCGGCACCGGGGGCAATTTTGCACCGGGACTCCGCACGTTCACACTGGACTCGCTGACCTAACCTGACCCTGCACCGTCACACCAGACACGCTGACCCTGCCGTGACCCGGCGCACGAACCAGGTCGAATGACCACCGATCCTCCAGCGAAGGACGAAGTACGCGTCGCGTAGATGGCGACAGTCACCAGCCTATCCACTGGAGGGATCTGAGAGGCATCAGGCGCGTGACCGGCTCGCTCGGCCCGCCACGCCCACCTCGGCGTGACGTCACGAGAGCCGTGTGAGCGCGGCTGGCGCGGCCGTAGCGGACCCTCGCCGACCCGGCCGCTCAGCACCGTCGATGACATGCCGGGCCCACCACCGGCCGGTGCGTTTGCCAGTGCCGAGAGTCTCTTCGGCCAGTGGCGAGTCACCGTTCTGCTCCATTGCCCACTGCCTGCCACCAGGCCACGGCTGCTCCTCGGCCTCAGACATGGCAGCCACAGCCACCAAGTCACGGCTGCTCCTCAGCCTCAGACGTCGCAGCCACAGCCACCAGGTCACGGCTGCTTCTCAGCCTCAGACATGGCAGCTACAGCCACCGGGTCACGGCTGCCTCTCAGCCTCAGACATGGCAGCCATAGCCACCAGGTCACGGCTGCCTCTCAGCCTCAGACATGGCAGCCACAGCCACCAGGTCACGGCTGCCTCTCAGCCTCAGACGTCGCAGCCACAGCCACCAACCAGGTCACGGCTGCTTCTCAGCCTCAGACATGGCAGCCACAGCCACCAGGTCACGGCTGCTTCTCAGCCTCAGACATGGCAGCCACAGCCACCGGGTCACGGCTGCCTCTCGGCCTCAGACGTCGCAGCCACGGACTGGGCGTGTCACCGGCTGACGGGTCACAGGTGGTGCTCTGGACCCGGCCACTTCCAGAGAAAATCGACCTCGCTCCCATCACAGTGGACGAGGTCGTCTCGTCGGATTTGTGGGCGAAGTCCTCGCAGCGTTGGCGCGAGCGAGTTCATCATGTGTCGAGAGCAGCACGGGCCATCGCCGGCACCTGCGGATCAGGTCGCCCCCACTGCTAGCAACTTGGACTGGTCCACGAGGCCCTCACCACACTTCGCAGGCGTGTGTGGGCCCTCACCACACCCCGCAGGCGTGTGTGGGCCTTCACCACACCCCGCAGGCGTGCGTGGGCCCTCACCACACCCCGTAGGCGTGTGTGGGCCCCTCACCACACCCCGCAAGCGTGCGTGGGCCTTCACCACACCCCGCAGGCGTGCGTGGGCCTTCATCACACCTGACAGGCGTGTGTGGGCCCTCACCACACCTGGCACTTGTCGGACGGGTTCATGGGCGAGCCGACGGGACAGTGGTACTCGCGGGCGAAGTCTGCCGAGTTGGAGAGCGAGCCGATCACGCGGTACCTGGCCGGCGAGTGGTTGTCGTTCAGCGTGGTCAGCTGGTCGGCCTGCGGTGTCGTGGAGGTGCACCAGACCTGTGGCAGGGCACCCGTCAGTCACAGCGGCGACAAGAGGTCACGGCGTTGTCGCAGACGCCACGTCAGGGTCATGGGGTCAAGGTGGGATCGGACGTTAAGGCTGGGTCGCAGAGCAATGTCAGAATCAGGGAGTTAAAGCAGGGTCTGATGGTATCGACAACATGAGATATCGACGGGACGACTAACACTACCTGGATAATTTTATGTAATTTGCAGAGGTTTGGAGAGCCTCTGAAAATTACGCGCACTGGAGAGTTAGGGGGAGTTCCCATCCCCCAAAATATCGGCTCCTACTGTAGCTAGAGTAACGACATTTTCAGGATATATATGGTGGTGAACTCTATTGTGCGCAAATGTCATGACCTCACGTCAATATCCCTTCAAGGTCAAATGAAGTCACATATGTCATACTGGGCTATTTTTTGCGTGGCTTGGTTTGACATGGACATGGATCGCTGCGATTGTGTTTAAATGCTCCAAAATTGGCATGAATGGTGTTTTGGACCTAACTAAGGATGCAATACAGATGGTAGATCCGACATTTGATCACAGGTCACCTATATATCCCCACTCTATCGGGTCAGTTACCGGTTTTAGTTACCGAAACCGGACGCCCACCGGATCGGCGGGCGGCCCGGCGCAATCGGCTTCACGAGGAAATGGATGAAGTACATTAATGAAGTACGGAAACGCTTAAGTTTGCAATGGCAAAAACATAAGTATTCAGTAGGGAGTAACCTGCAAAATGACATGAATCGCATGACCGTCATTTGTGTTTATGATAACCTTCCAGTTGAACAAGTTTGGTTCCATTGACATGTCATGAACTTGACACGAGTTGACTTCGGCGACCTAGCATGGTCTTGAAACAATATAGTCTAATAATATACATCAAACAAGTCGCTAGAATTGGCATGAACACTTTCCTTTTGCCGATATACAGGAAGCACATCAGCGCCACTTTTTGTGGTATGGCGCTGCGAAATGTGTTGACTCTGACGACCTCTAACACGGCGTACAACGACCGGTAAGATCTGAAGTTTTTTACGGAACATCGGAGGGGTAGTCGGATTTCGGCCTCCTCTCTGGTGTGGGTGTAACAGGGTTACAGTAGAATATCGCACAATGAATCTCCTTGATGTCGAATACCATATTATCTGGCCCCACTGCAACTGTAGCCATATGTTGTATTTACTAAGGTAATGTGATTCCACTAAGAATGATTGCTAACAAAGAAACAATATATCCTTGTGAAAGTGACAAGTAATTTGCTTACGATGGAGAACGCACAACGAATACGACACTAAGTGTCATTACATCATCAACATCACCTCATATGCGTATGTGCGAGTATATGCGCATAAATAACCCAATCACTTCGAGAGCGAAACACCTTACTTCCTAAATCAGAAGAATATCAACCACTCTTCTACAGCTATGAACCTTCCCAAACGTGGGGTCTCTCACCTGGGAGAAGCTGAGGAAGAACAGCTGCGAGTGGGTGAGATTGACGCCCGGCAGTTGCGGCTCCTCTCCATGGTGGTCGCGGTACAGGCGGTAGGCGTCGAACGCCGCCTTCAGACCACCGTTATCGGCTATGTTCTCCCCTGTCGACATTGGCAGTGCTTGCGACGAGCGGAGTATACCCGCGGCCGGTCTCTACTATCCCCCTCTACAGTCGGCGCTGGCGACGGACCGAGTATACCCGCCGCCGGTCTCTGCCCCTCCCCGACTATCCCCCTCTATAGACGGCGCTGGCGACGGACGGAGTATACCCGCGGACGGTCTCTACTATCCCCCTCTACAGTCGGCGCTGGCGACGGACGGAGTATACCCGCCGCCGGTCTCTGCCCCTCCCCGACTATACCCTCCCAAGGCAGCCTCATAGCCAGCAATCACCGAGACACCACAAAAAGACTGGCGCGTGCGACATACGGCGTTGGCCAGATATGGTCAGTGAGTGGTCTCCCGTTGGTCGTTTTGTGGTGTCCCTGTGGCTGGTGATTGGTGTCCCTGTGGCTGGTGATTGGCGTCCCTGTGCCTGGTGATTGGTGTCCCGATGGCTGGTGATTGGTGTTTCGGTGACTAGTGATTGGTGTCCCAGTGGCTGGCGATTGGCTGACGTCTAAATCGCAGTATTGTGATAATGCCAGGACGGGCTGTGCGTATGATTGGTAGCCGGACATCTACAAGGGGTACGAGTAGTGCATAACACCTGGAAAGCGTACGTCTACCTGCAGAGGCTCTCACGTACGCACGACCACCGGTTTCTTCAGCTCGCTCCAAGTTGTCCCCAGGCACATGGCTCTGGCTCGTCTGCTGTCCCTTGCCCTTCCCCGGCTCTGTGTCGCTCACATAGCCCTGGCTCATCTACGGTCCCCTGCCCTTCCCCGGCCCTGTGTCGCTCACATGGCCCTGGCTCATCCACGGTCCCCTGCCCTTCCCCGGCTCTATGTCGCTCACATGGCTCTGGATCATCTACGGTCCCATGCCCTTCCCCGGCTCTGTGTCGCTCACATGGCCCTGGCTCGTCTACCGTCCCCTGCCCTTCCCCGGCTCTGTGTCGCTCACATGTCTCTGGCTCGTCTACGGACCCCTCCCCTTCCCCGGCTCTGTGTCGCTCACATGGCTCTGGCTCGTCTACGGTCCCCTGCCCTTCCCCGGCTCTGTGTCGCTCACATGTCTCTGGCTCGTCTACGGACCCCTCCCCTTCCCCGGCTCTGTGTCGCTCACATGGCTCTGGCTCGTCTACGGACCCCTCCCCTTCCCCGGCTCTGTGTCGCTCACATGGCTCTGGCTCGTCTACGGACCCCTCCCCTTCCCCGGCTCTGTGTCGCTCACATGGCCCTGGCTCGTCTACGGTCCCCTGCCCTTCCCCGGCTCTGTGTTGCTCACATGGCTCTGGCTCGATTACGGTCCCTTCCCCTTCCCCGGCTCTGTGTCGCTCACATAGCTCGGCCCCACCGCCGGCTCTGGTCCTCCCGGCGCGGTAGGCGCCGCTCGTGTCCTTACCGAGCGTCCTCACACCGTTAACGGAGAAGTTGCCGACGCTGTAGTTGGCGTACTGGTCGACCATGCACTTGGTGCGCTCCTTGAAGCGCTCGATGGTGGCATTGTTCCACCACTGGTTCAGGTTGCCGTACTTGTCGTACTCACGCCCTGCGTGTGATGCGGACGAGTGGTGGTCATGTATCGTTGTGATTGGTCTCACTGAAGAACCTCAGATAGTCCTGCACCATTGAGGTTGGTCTCACAAGAGAACCACAGATCGTCACGTACCATTGCGGTTGGTCTCACAGATGATCCACAGGTGGTCCTATACCATTGCGGTTTGTCTCACCGGAGACCCATGCTCGCACCATGTTGCGCCGACCATGATCAACAGCAGGAACACGATTGCGATAGCTACCATATGGACATACGATATGAGAGACAGATATACACGATATTACCACGATGTACTGACATAATTATGTGAATAACTAACAATGCCATTGATAATAACTTTGTCAAGTTTTATATATATATATATATATATATATATATATATATATATATATATATATATATATATATATCAAAACGGGTGCGCACCTAGGTAGCAAAGCATGAAATATGGGGTTGTTGTAAGTGACCAGCAAACACTGATGGAGAAGCTTTTCCCAGGCAGACTTTTCAGCGATGTTGTCGCGTACAAAAATGAATTCACAATTTAATCGAGTGCCATCATGCAACTTTGATCACCGAGTGAATAGGATAGCCCGTTGCTGAGAGGGCAGAGTCCCGCGCTGACCTTGGTCGTCGAATGCGTGTATCAGCTCGTGACCCATGACGACGCCCATTGCGCCGAAGTTGAGCGAGCGCGGGTACTGCGGGTCGTAGAAGGGCGCCTGCAGTATTCCCGCCGGAAACACGATCATGTTCTGCGAGGCCGAGTAGTAGGCGTTCACCGAGGACGGTGTCATATCCCACCTGCAGGTCAGGTCAGGTCAGACTCGCGGCACCGTGACCAGTCTGCGGGTCAGATCGAACCGGAATGGCGGCGTCATATCCCACCTGCAGGTCAGGTCAGGTCAGACTCGTGGCACCGTGACCAGCCTGCAGGTCATCTCGGACCGGAATGGCGGCGTCATATCCCACCTGCCGGTCAGGTCAGGTCAGACTCTGGGCACCGTGACCAATCTGCGGGTCAGATCGGACCGAAATGGCGGCGTCATATCCCACCTGCCGGTCAGGTCAGGTCAGACTTGTGGCACCGTGACCAGTCTGCGGGCCAGATCGGACCGAAATGGCGGCGTCATATCCCACCTGCCGGTCAGGTCAGGTCAGACTTGTGGCACCGTGACCAGTCTGCGGGTAAGATCGGACCGGAATGGCGGTGTCATATCCCACCTGCCGGTCAGGTCAGGTCAGACTCGCCGCACCGTGACCAGTCTGCGGGCCAGATCGGACCGGAATGGCGGTGTCATATCCCACCTGCCGGTCAGGTCAGGTCAGACTCGCGGCACCGTGACCAGTCTGCGGGCCAGATCGGACCGGAATGGCGGTGTCATATTCCACCTGCCGGTCAGGTCAGGTCAGACTTGTGGCACCGTGACCAGTCTGCGGGCCAGATCGGACCGGAATGGCGGTGTCATATCCCACCTGCCGGTCAGGTCAGGTCAGACTCGTGGCACCGTGACCAGTCTGCAGGTCAGCTCGGACCGGAATGGCGGTGTCATATCCCACCTGCCGGTCAGGTCAGGTCAGACTTGTGGCACCGTGACCAATCTGCGGGTCAGATCGGACCGAAATGGCGGCGTCATATCCCACCTGCCGGTCAGGTCAGGTCAGACTCGCCGCACCGTGACCAGTCTGCGGGCCAGATCGGACCGGAATGGCGGCGTCATATCCCACCTGCCGGTCAGGTCAGGTCAGACTCGTGGCACCGTGACCAGTCTGCGGGCCGGATCGGACCGGAATGGCGGCGTCATATCCCACCTGCTGGTCAGGTCAGGTCAGACTCTGGGCACCGTGGCCAGTCTGCGGGCCAGATCGGACCGGAATGGCGGCGTCATTACCCACGTGCTGGTCAAGTCAGGCAAAAGGCGTTGTCGTTTATGTCTCATGTGCGGTCCAAGACAGGTAAAATGACACCGACATGTCCCACGTGTGGGCCATGTCTGGTAAAAGAACACCAACATGTCTAATGCGTGGGTCAAGTCAGGTAAAGTGACAACGACATGTTCCACATGATGGTCAAGTCAGGTCAGAATTGCAGCGACATGTACATATGTGAGCTAAGATTGGCTAGAACTGGCGGTGAAAAAGTGGGTTACGATTTGGAATGTAAATGAGCGACAGGGTCAGATATTTTCTGAAATCATCATTGGGCTCCACCACAAGATAATGACTGATGGTTGTGGGGAATATTCCGGATACTTAGGCTAATTTTTTCCACGACCCATAACTCACAAAATAGTTACGGTGTATGTCCCCTTGAAATCAAAGGCGAAATGTATGCTCATCACTCATAAATACTTCTCTTACCACATTCCTTAACTTGCCTTGCAAGGTAGAACCTCAACCACATCATCCCCAATAGTTCACTTACATTCCCTCATGCCCACTGCATTATTCCGAAGTCCTCGGCCTCCTATGCTACGAGCCATTGGAAAAACCCAGGTGGGTGTCTACCCCCTGTGGAGGACTGCAATACTGGTGCCTGCAACACCAGTATTGCAGTACTGGTGCATCATACACCAATATTGCATGCATGGCAGCTGTGACGCCAGAGTCGGCACCTGAAACACCACTTCCGAAAATTGACGCTCCCTAATCAATTTGTGGGACACCTTTTTCCTTTCGCAGCTTTAGGTTTACAATTTGGAACAGAAACTTCGTTGGTGAATCATGCACCCAGGCACCTAACCGGTTTATGTCTTCCGCGTGTGTCATGGGTAGGGCATGTGTGTATCATGTGCGTATTCCGCGTGTGTTGTGTGTGTATGTGCGTGTGTGTGCGTGTGTGTGTGTATGTGTGTGTGTGTGTCTGTGTGTGTGTGTATGTGTGCGTGTGTGTATGTGTGTGTGTATGTGTGCGTGTGTGTGTGTATGTGTGCGTGTGTGTGTGTGTGTGTGTGTGTGTGTCTCTGTGTGTGTGTGTGTATGTGTGTGTATGTGTGTTGTGTGTGTATGTGGGTGTGTGTGTGTGTGTGCGTGTATGTGTTTATCGTGTGTGTCATGTGTGTCATGTGCGTGTGCTTTCCGCATGCGTCACCTTGCAAGTGTTATGATCTCTCCGTGGGAAGTCGATGGCGTAGCCAACATTAACTAGGAGAGCGACGTGGTCAACAAGATTAAGCTTAACATCCATACTGGTCATGGTAGCAGTACGCTACTCACCTGGTTTTATTCACTGGCTTTCCATATTTCGCTAAATTCTTGAGGAAAGCGTATTTGCCGAAGCGTATGTTGTTCTCGAAGTACGTGTACTCGTCCACCACCAGATCACCGTACTTTTCGTTGAGGTAATCAGCATCTAGAATACTAGGAGGAAATCCTGTGGACCGCCTCTTTCGTTACATCGTTTGATGATTATGGTTCAGTTGTAACTCGTTTAAGCATTGTGTCATCTATTATACCATCTGACCCTACTTTATGTACGACAATGAAAATGACCACGATAGTGAATTTAACCTTCAATAAAACTCCATGTCCCAAAAGCAATGATCCAACCACATTTATGACAGCGTCGCGAAATACTGGTTTCGGATTGTAGTCTACAAGTGACATTGATCCATTTTGCAACAACAAAGGAATGTTGAACTCCTTCCGACGACAAAGAATGCGGAAACCCTCGTATAGCCTTCACGTCTCGTCGTGTCTCCATCCTCGTGAATAGGGTGCCTGCTTTTGTATGGAAAAAATCATAAGACAGGAGCGGGCTTTCAAGTACACAACGTGCAATATCGAGAGCTATGAACACAAAAGCCAGACATCTTTATGCCATTATATTTAATAACATGTCACAATATGCGTCATACATCGGTTGTAATATACATCCAACGCATGCATAAGATGATGTTTAACGATTTTTTATCGGTGTGTCGTTAAAGGGAAGTGCACTGTAAATTTTCCCAGCCAGACCAGACATCGGTACCTATGAACGGAACGGCATCGAAACTCTCTCTCTCTCTCTCTCTCTCTCTCTCTCTCTCTCTCTCTCTCTCTCTCTCTCTCTCTCTCTTTCTCTGCCCCTCTCTCTCTCTGCCTCTCTCTCTCTGCCTCTCTCTCTCTGCCTCTCTCTATTTCTATCTCTATCTCTCTCTCTCTCTCTCTCTCTCTCTCTCTCTCTCTCTCTCTCTCTCTCTCTCTATCTCTGTATGCTGTAAATTCGAAAGTGTTCAAGCTGTTCTAAGCTGTGATAAGTTCAAGCTGTGCTACAAGCTGTGGAATTGATGTGCAAGCAGGTAGTGAATCCCTCAAATAGATATCGCCGTGCGTTTTCGGGTTATTAACAACATAGACCGGCACCACGCCGCCGCTTGGCATGATTCATGATGTATTGGAGCATCCTGTGGTGGTCTTTTGGCTAGGAGAGATCGTCTCGACCTGAATATCGTAACCGTCACCATGAGAGAGTGGCAGGTCACCACACACGTCTCTACAGTTATTCTAATGGATACCAACATTTATCAGGTGAGGAATATGATGAGGAATTGGTCAGGAAGTTATAAAGCAAAATGTTGCAACGAGATAAATCTACGACGGTTTATGAAAGCGTGTGATACTCAGAGGGCCAGACCACCAAAACCAACATACCATATTTACGGAAGTAGTCTTGATCAGCCTCTGCCTCCGTAACTACTCTTTTCTGCTGCATTCAACAAAGGTAAAGCTATTGATTCGACAAACAAACAAAGTTATTGACATACGATGCTAATAATTAAATAACAAAGACCTTCCACAAAGTTATTGTACACTTTGCAGTTAACGCAGTGCCAACTTACCGATGTGCCCACAGTGGCGAGATACAAATCCGCGGAGCCCGTCGTTCCTTGCAAGCGGAAAAGCTAGGCTCACGTGCTACATCGCGGACAATCGCGGGAGATGGGCTGTTCGAAGTCTGGCTCGTTTACCGATCATCTTGGTGATGGCCTCCGCCTTCTGCTCGGCCAGGTGGCGCGTCTCGTCGTCCATCCACGACAATCGCTTCGCGTTGGAAATGAACGAAGCGCGGACGTCGGCGATCATCTCCTCCGCCTGTCGAATCAAACGGCAATCATGTCCTCCGCCTGCCAGGTAGTCAAACGACAATCGTGTCCTCCGCCTGTCGGGTCAAACGACAATCATGTCCTCTGCCTGCCGAGTCAAACGGCAATCATATCCTCCACCTGCCGAGTCAAACGGCAATCATGTCCTCTGCCTCTCTGCCTGTCGAATCAAGCGGCAATCATGTCCTCCGCCTGCCGAGTCAAACGGCAATCATGTCCTCCGCCTGTCGGATCAAACGGCAATCAAGTTCTCCGCCTGCCGAGTCAAACGGCAATCATATCCTCCGCCTGCCGGGTCAAATGGCAATCATGCTCTTCACTCGTCAAGTCAAACGGAAATTATGTCCTCCGCTCATCAAGTCAAACGGCAATCATATCCTCTGCTTGTCGAGTTAAACGCTAAAGGTGACTTCCGGTTCCGAGTGAAATTGAAAGTATTTCCTTCGGCTGGGGAGTCGAACGGCATTTCGCCTTTGATGTGCACATGAAACAAAATTATTTATAAGTACTTTTTAATTCTGATTTTCCAAACTCAGGCGTATTCCAAATATGACAGAGCATTTCTTGTTATGCTTTTGACAGGAAAAATACAATTATTCTTCCGCATGTGACGCCTAGCAGTGCGTACAATTTGATACCTTGGTGAAATGCACAGGAGAGCGCTGCCACTACCAATGCACCAAAATGTGAAAAATACAGAAACGTTTAAAATCACGCTTCATGATATCGCGTCACATTTTGTTTTGCTCGCTTGAGGTGAGCTATAACCAGAGTGACGATCTAAAAAAAATACTTCAGTCAGACAAAAAAAGAAAATTGCCGTTCAGTTCCTGTAGCACCAGTGCTCACCAGTTTTTTCGAGGTGGCCTTGTGATTGCTCCGTATGAACATTGCCCCGAGTGCGAACCCGAGCACGTTGTTGGTGTCGTCCACACAGAAGTGCCACATGTCCTCGACCTCGGCGGTGCCGACCAGCGCCTTCTTGAGCGTGTTGTACGCGTCGCGGAAGTCCTGACTCAGGCAGTGCACGAGGCCGCCAACCAGCTCGGCCATCATGAAGTTGTTGAGGGTGCTGTGGAAGAGCAGGTGGTGCTGAGGTGACTCACATGCAGCCCAGCGGGGAACAGGTGGTGGTGAAGTGACTCACATGCAGCCCAGCGGGGAACAGGTGGTGCTGAGGTGACTCACATGCAGCCCAGCGGGGAACAGGTGGTGCTGAAGTGACTCACATGCAGCCCAGCGGGGAACAGGTGGTGCTGAGGTGACTCACATGCAGCCCAGCGGGGAACAGGTGGTGCTGAGGTGACTCACATGCAGCCAGCAGGTGGTGCTGGGTGACTCACATGCAGCCCAGCGGGGAACAGGTGGTGCTGGATAATAGCCAGCGGGGTCATGCAGCCCAGCGGGGAACAGGTGGTGCTGAGGTGACTCACATGCAGCCCAGCGGGGAACAGGTGGTACTGAGGTGACTCACATGCAGCCCAGCGGGGAGCAGGTGGTGCTGCGGTGACTCACATGCAGCCCAGCGGGGAACAGGTGGTGTTGAGGTGACTCACATGCAGCCCAGCGGGGAACAGGTGGTGCTGAGGTGACTCACATGCAGCCCAGCCGGGTCAAATTGGCAGCAAGAGCCGACCACCAGCTGGGCTTATACAGCTAGCCTTTCCAGTCATCAATTACCCATCAATATCACAAACAAAAGCAAATCATAGAACTTGTGCTCAACTTGTTCCGTGGATCCGCGTATTCTTGTACCGTTAATACTGAAGAAAAAAAAATATGAGGAACAAAACAGCATAAGCTAGCTCCACAGCCGATATGGTGATCTGAGGACTATGTGCATGCGATTTCAAGTATGATTCAAAAGTGGTAAAGGACGTCAACCTGCTGGCGTTCGGTGGAAGCCGGCTACATGCGGAGATCCAACACTGCGCTGAGCACATCGGTAGCTTCAGCACTGTCTGTAGCTGTTCAAGTGTGACGCGTTCTTCGAGATCACACCAGCTGTATGGGTCATCACCTTTTGTCGCCCGTATAGTACACCAAACCGGTCTTGCATCAGTCAAAACATTTACATCACAAACCAGCTTTTCGAGACGTCTCCGGTTGGGGCATTCCAAGGTTGGGAAGACCCTCGCTCTCGTGGCACATCAGTGGGAATTCTCACACTGCAATTTGGGACTTTTTGCATGCGACGTAACTCATTGTGTGTGCCTCTCTGCAGAGCCAGGTACAGTGCAAAATGCGAGGGAAAGGAATGGCATCGGTTCTGTCAGGAGCTTTCACGTTCAAGAGTCGGGTCGTGTGGACACCCATGAGAAGGCGCCGGAAAGAGGTGTAATTCTTAGCATTTTAGCTGACCTGACCAGTTACTAACTCATGTCTTGCACGACCGATGACGACTACACATTTTGACGGCTCTATTGTACTTTGTAAAATGTTCCTGCTAAGCATTCCAACTTTTAACAAACAGCTTCACGATTGCCAAGTAATGTGAAGTCAGTTTTTCAACGGGCATCTTCAGTCAATCTGTAACAAAGCTAGTCTCAGATCCCCCTTGCATGTATTTGACTGACATTCATGCAGGTTAGTCGAGTCCTGGGACTTGTCGAGTATAGTCATGGTCCACGACGTAAGTTGAGTAACGTAGTTAAGTAGAGTAAGTTAAGAAACGTGGAGTAAGTTAAGTAACGATGGAACGCCGCCTAGGTGTGTGCAATGTACATTTAGATAATGCTGTTATTGCGGCTGCAACAGCTGTTGCGGTTTCAACACAATCGCAGTGTAGCCGTCAAAGCATCATGGCAGCCAATTGAAAAAAAAGTATCAGGAAGAGCTTGATTGGATCTTTGGAGCGAATTTGTGCGCGAGTTTTTTTTCCTGACGTAAGCCAGAGCTTGTGTCAGACAGAAACCCGAAGCAGCCTTTACTTGAGTTGCCGCCGCGAAATGTCCGCCCACTCACACGTTTCCATGTGCTGTTGTCTGGTACTGGTGGAGTAGCTCGGTGAGCTTGGAGAGGTACCCAGGCGCGTAGACGATCACAGTCAGATCCGGCGTCAGTGTGATGTTCACCTGGTCGAACGCGTCTTGGAAGAACGCCAGCCAGTTCAGCTGCAGCATACGGAAGTCGATGATACAAGTGAACTCGTTCCTTCTCATCGAACGGCGGTTGTTGAATAGACGCTGCTTTTTTAAGTTGCAATGAAGGAAAATCTGCGGTGTTTCGAAATTCACACCAACTACAAAGTTATGCTCTTATAAAACGCTGAAAACAAAGTGCATCGGCTTCGATCGAAGGCATGCTTATGCTCAGGTCAGCCATATATGAAGCTAAGACGGGTACACGCAATGAGGGCCGACCTGCTCTTTGCAAATGTTCCTGTTGGCAAATACTCTCCAGAATGTGCGAACAGAAGAAACCAAGATTGTTGGGAGGCAGTGAAAATGTTCAGTGGAACTGGGTTGTTAATGCCAGCTCAAAATACAATTACATAAGTGTAGTAGCAGTAATTGTGAAGTGAATGGCGTGATACGTCATTAACTTCACATCCGAAGGTGGAGTGATCTGCGGAGGCTATATTTGTTTGTGACGCACGTTGCAGTCTGGTTGGCGGTGTTGCAGTGTGACACAGGTGCACCACGCCTAGCTGGAGAATGCCCTGACATTTACCATGATCCAATGGTATATGCCATCTTGATATCCATTCACTTCCAAATTATGACGGTCTTTTAAACTGAAGTCCGGCTTGTGGCGAGCATGGTGCTCTGCAGCAGTACTGGCACCAGTCGGAGGAGTACTGCAGCAGTACTGGCACCAGTCGGAGGAGTACTGCTGTAGTACTGACACCAGTCGGAGGAATACTGCAGCAGTACTGACACCAGTCGGAGGAGTACTGCAGCGGTACTGACACCAGTCGGAGGAGTACTGCAGCGGTACTGACACCAGTCGGAGGAGTACTGCTGTAGTACTGACACCAGTCGGAGGAATACTGCAGCAGTACTGACACCAGTCGGAGGAGTACTGCAGCAGTACTGACACCAGTCGGAGGAGTACTGCAGCGGTACTGACACCAGTCGGAGGAGTACTGCTGCTCAGCTACCCAGCCAGAAGCACCCGCTGGAGAGAGGATAAAAAGTATCCAGTTTCGAAAACATTCTTCGGGTTGTCGCAGCCCGCATTCGTCGGGTTCGTTTAAGACAGTATGCCTTACACAAGATGTGTTTAAATTGCGGGGAAATGCCACTACAGTGCAACATTTCGGAAAATGAACCCCTTGAGGGAAGATGGGAGGGGCATGCCCCTATGCCCCTTAGACCCGCCAGTGGTGGTAGGGCCACAGCCGCATGTCACGTTCTGCACCAGTGGCGATGTTAGTCGGCGGACACGGCCGCAGCCACAGCTACATACAAACGGCGCCGTCTGCTGCAGCTCGGAGATGCTCATCCTGTGGTACATGGCCTCCTCGTCGCGGCGCATCTCGTCGGGGGTGATGATGCCGGCCAGCTCTATCTCCAGCGAGATGACGTCGTCAGCTTGGCGGCGAACCTCCTCCTCAGTTCCGCCCAGCAGCACACCGAGCTGTGGACGCACCCCAGCTGATCACACACCCCAGCTGATCAGATGCACCCCGAGCTGTGGACGCACCCCAGCTGATCAGATACACCCCGAGCTGTGCACACGCCCCAGCTGATCAGACACACCCCAGATGATCATGCACACCCAGGTGAGCAGGCACACCCCAGGTGAGCAGGCACATCCCAGGTGAGCAGGCCCACCCCAGATGATCATGCACACCCCAGCTGAACACAAACACACAAAACTGATCAGATATACATTGTGGTGTTTCGAATTCGGTGTCATTGCCAAATGGGAAGATTCAGCACTGGTTTGCCATGTAGGTATTCCCTGACGTTGAACTCAGTCGCCGGTGGTCCTCCTTTGGATCAGTTCCAAATGTCCCGCAGATATCATCAGTACCGCCGGAGGTGCTGTCGTCTGTTGCCGCTCCCGTGGGGGGATAATCCGGCTCATCCAGACACAGCCAGTGTTGCCCCTCACTGTGTTTATCATGCGTAAAGGGTGGCCAGCCGCGCCAAATCGTCACGGCTAAGCAGATACGTGACACACTGCTGACGTCATTTCATCGCTCAGACTGGCGAGAAATTGGAGGAAATTGTGAAATTCCACAAACCGGAAGAAAGCCAGCCTGTTCGGTCCGCCAGTACCCACTCGAGAGCCAAGTTAAAACCTGATGGTTGCCAGCGTCGCGAGTCAAAAGTGCACTCTAAAGTCAGGATAGCGCCGGATAGATGCACACGTCGCATGCACTCGAGAGTCAGGATATCACTGGATAGCTACCCGAGAATGCACTCGAGCTCGGGATAGCATGGATAGTTACCCGTGTCATGTATTCGAGGTAGCCTTTCAGAACTGGATCGTCCTTGGTGGTCTTGTTGAGGTAGTAGTCAAGAGCTTGCAGAGGCAGTTTGCCCTGGTCGACCTGGGGGAGTAGAGTGTCGTTACATCTTGGCTCTGCGCACAGCCACTCGAAGTAGGGAAGCCTTTCACGAGAAAAAAAAAACGTTCAGTTCAGGAGGCATACCAGCAGTGATAAGTACAATTCTTACAACATATTTTGGCTAGGCAGGGTGGGAGGGAAAGGGGTGGGGGAGTAGGGAGGTGAGGATATACAGATATAATAATTTTCAATAGCAGCGGGCAAACATCATCATTTTAAGCCTCAATAAGGTGTAATGCTACAACTGAGCACGTCACAAGGGTGGTGGACACCATACTCCGCACGCACACACTTCCTTGGCCAGTGCCAGTTCGTCTTAGAGGGCAAAGCCGCACATTGGAAGGTGGGGAAAATGCTGTAATACAGCAAAATATTGACATATTTTATGGGAGATGTCAGCGGTGTAATCCACACGTCTGTATCGTGACTGAAGAGTTGTGGGTTCAAGCTTCTCTGGCCGAAAACGCTTCAGGTTCCACCGCGTCTATTGATCGCGTGAGAGTTGTGATGCTATATCGAAAATCAGCCGAGCGAATCGAGCAAAAAGTTATGGCTTTGTCTTTGGCTGATTGGACGCGGCTACAGTCGTAAGATTGGGGTGGAAGTACAATCACGAAATCCGATCAGCGGCAAATGGAGATCTAACAAGCTCGATTTCTTCAGCAGACTTCGCCTGCTCGCCTGAATGACGTAGCTGGACGAGTTCTTGTCGTCCTCGACCACCGACCAGGTGAACAGCGGGTCCACGCTGAAGCCGTTGTGCAGCCGCTGCAGCGACCGCTGCAGGTCCCACGTCTCGACGCTGAAGTTGGACTCGGTGATGTTCCAGCCGCCGATAGTGGCGATGAGGTCGACCAGCGGTGCCGCGCCCAGCGCCTCCCTGGTGCCGTTCTGGTCCAGGCAGGAGCGGTAGTAGAGCTGCGCCTTCCGCTCGGCGTCGTTGGCCAGCTGGGCCGCCGTCTGCTCTGTCGGGGTCAACAGGCGAGCTCCAGGTCCGAGGTGGGGTGGATGGAGAAGCTCACCCGGGACTGGCGAGCTCCAGGTCCGAGGTAGGGTGGATGGAGATGCTCACCCGAGATTAACGCGCTCCAGGTCCGAGGTAGGGTGGATGGAGAAGCTCACCCGAGACTGGCGCGCTCTAGGTCCGAGGTAGGGTGGATGGAGAAGCTCACCCGGGACTGGCGAGCTCCAGGTCCGAGGTAGGGTGGATGGAGATGCTCACCCGAGATTAACGCGCTCCAGGTCCGAGGTAGGGTGGATGGAGAAGCTCACCCGAGATTAACGCGCTCCAGGTCCGAGGTAGGGTGGATGGAGATGCTCACCCGAGATTAACGCGCTCCAGGTCCGAGGTAGGGTGGATGGAGAAGCTCACCCGAGACTGGCGCGCTCTAGGTCCGAGGTAGGGTGGATGGAGAAGGTCACCCGAGACTGGCGAGCTCCAGGTCCGAGGTAGGGTGGATGGAGAAGCTCACCCGAGACTGGCGCGCTCTAGGTCCGAGGTAGGGTGGATGGAGAAGCTCACCCGAGACTGGCGCGCTCTAGGTCCGAGATAGGGTGGATGGAGAAACTCTGCCGAGACTGGCGCTGGGTTGAGTTGGAGAGATTGGGCTGAAGTCAAGGAAACATGGTGAATTGGAGTGGCTCAGCCAAGGCTTATATGCAATCAGTAGATGTCGGTCAGTACGGTAAGGATCAAAGTTCACAGTTTTTACCACCAAACATGTTTTGCTGGTTTTGACCACAGGTAAAACTAACATGTCAAGAACCATATTTTTTAGATTCATACCTGTAAGGATCCTGCAAATCCTTTGCTTAATTTCTTTTTCTCAGATATATAGGGCATACTGTTTGCTATCTGTAAGTGTGCTACGTATCATGAATCTAGCATACTACATATGTATATGCACGTTTCGAGCTGATAATGTCACAGGAAGTGCAAACAGGCTGTTTGCCTGTTTTTTTAACCATATTTCTCGCGTTTTTGTCGATAAAAGCTGATTGCCACGACAAAATATTTTATTTTATTGTAAACGCTAACCCAGGTCCGGATGAAACGTGTAGGCGTGGTTGGGTAAGGCCGGGACATACTGGGTAGGTGTGGTTCGGTAAGGCCGAGATGCAATGGGTGGGTATGTTTCTGGAAGGTTGGGACGCAATGGGCGGTTGGGGTTCGGTAAGGTCTGGCTGTGATGGGTGGGAGTGGTTCGGTAAGGTCTGTACGTAATGGATGGGCGTGGTTTGATAAGGTCTCGATTTGCTGGATGCGTGTGGGTGGGTAAAGTTGGGGGAAAGTAGTCAGTGGAGGATTTCGGCCTAGCTCGGATGAAGAGAGCGGAGGGATGCGGCTGGATTTTCTGTCTGGTTGTCCAGTCACGGCTGCGGTCGGCCTGGAAGGTGCACCCACACGCGACGGCTGGCAGGCACAGACTCGGACCGATGCTGACCGGAGCAAAGCTGCGACTGACGAAGCCCAGCTGGACTGCAGCTGACAACACCAAAGCCCATCTGGGCTGCAGATGACAACACCAAAGCCCATCTGGGCTGCAGCTGACAACACCAAGGCCCATCTGGGCTGCAGTTGACAACACCAAAGCCCATCTGGGCTGCAGCTGACAACACCAAATCCCAGCTAGACTGCAGCGGACAACACCAAAGCCCAGCTGGGCCGCAGCTGACAACACTAAAGCCCATCTGGGCTGCAGCTGACAACACCAAAGCCCATCTGGGCTGCAGCTGACAACACCAAAGCCCAGCTGGGCTGCAGCTGACAACACCATACCACAGCCTGGTCGCAGTCGCGAACACCGGGCATGTGATTCGAGAAAGCAAAGTACACTCAAATCCCATGTAGCTCTTGTTTGCTTTCCATGTGACGTTTTTGAGGTAAAGGCGTAAGGTTCACAGCAGACTTTGACGAATTGTATTAAAGTTTGGACAACACTACGCCGACGCAGTGGCAAAGCCCACGATATCAGCCTGTAGGTGTCGACTTGTCGACTACATAAAGGATTTGCAACCTGGTACGGGCTTCAATAAAGTGCAAATGCACATGATTGCAAAAGTATAGGACCGTAGGAGTGCTACAGGACATGGCCAATTGTGAAGTTGTCACGGGTCCATTCAAATCACACTGTTCTCTAAACAAGTCGCTCCACTTCAGTAATTTATATAATAACCAAGAGAAAAGGAATGGAAACTTAACCTCGCACCTGACTTTTGATAGTTTTGAAGTGTGTTATATCTGCCCACCCTCCCGCAAATGTGAAATCACACAGTCTACAGTGCCAAAACACCAGTGAGAAACCTCAAGCATAGTAGATGCTAGTTCGGATTTCCAAGTCACTGGCGACATCGCTTACCCAGGGCGTTCTTGATGATGAGGACGTTTTTCAGCCAGAGTTTTCTGAAGCTGCCCCACGTGCTCTGGCCGTGCGGTATGGGGTTGGACTGCCTCCAGCCGCCGCAGGCGTACTCGTAGTAGTCCTGACACGGGTCGACCGACAGGTTGGCCGCGTCCAGTATGGCGGCGGCCGCGTCCACACAGGCCGCCGACACGCACACATCGGCTGTAACATCGTCACCACCAACATCATCACCGGGGCCGGTCACACAGGCCGCCGACACACACACACATCGGCTGTAACATCGTCACCCCCAACATCGTCACCGGCCGGTCACACAGGCCGCCGACACACACACATCGGCTGTAACATCGTCACCCCCAACATCATCACCAGCCGGTCACACAGGCCGCCGACACACACACACATCGGCTGTAACATCGTCACCCCCAACATCGTCACCGGCCGGTCACACAGGCCGCCGACACACACACATCGGCTGTAACATCGTCACCCCCAACATCATCACCAGCCGGTCACACAGGCCGCCGACACACACACACATCGGCTGTAACATCGTCACCCCCAACATCATCACCAGCCGGTCACACAGGCCGCCGACACACACACACATCGGCTGTAACATGGTCACCAGCCGGTCACACAGGCCGCCGACACACACACATCGGCTGTAACATCGTCACCAGCCGGTCACACAGGCCGCCGACACACACACATCGGCTGTAACATCGTCACCCCCAACATCGTCACCGGCCGGTCACACAGGCCGCCGACACACACACATCGGCTGTAACATCGTCACCCCCAACATCATCACCAGCCGGTCACACAGGCCGCTGACACACACACACATCGGCTGTAACATGGTGACCCCCAACATCGTCACCGGCCGGTCACACAGGCCGCCGACACACACACATCGGCTGTAACATCGTCACCCCCAACATCGTCACCGGCCGGTCACACAGGCCGCCGACACACACACATCGGCTGTAACATCGTCACCCCCAACATCATCACCGGCCGGTCACACAGGCCGCCGACACACACACATCGGCTGTAACATCGTCACCCCCAACATCATCACCAGCCGGTCACACAGGCCGCCGACACACACACACATCGGCTGTAACATCGTCACCCCCAACATCATCACCGGCCGGTCACACAGGCCGCCGACACACACATCGGCTGTAACATCGTCACCCCCAACATCATCACCGGCCGGTCACACAGGCCGCCGACACACACACATCGGCTGTAACATCGTCACCCCCAACATCATCACCGGCCGGTCACACAGGCCGCCGACACACACACATCGGCTGTAACATCGTCACCCCCAACATCATCACCGGCCGGTCACACAGGCCGCCGACACACACACATCGGCTGTAACATCGTCACCCCCAACATCGTCACCGGCCGCGTCCACACAGGCCGCCGACACGCACACATCGGCTGTAACATCGTCACCCCCAACATCGTCACCAGGCGGTCACACAGGCCGCCGACACACACACATCGGCTGTAACATCGTCACCCCCAACATCGTCACCAGGCGGTCACACAGGCCGCCGACACGCACACATCGGCTGTAACATCGTCACCCCCAACATCATCACCAGCCGGTCACACAGGCCGCCGACACGCACACATCGGCTGTAACATGGTCACCCCCAACATCGTCACCGGGGCCGGTCACACAGGCCGCCGACACACACACACACACATCGGCTGTAACATGGTCACCCCCAACATCATCACGGGCCGGCCACACAGGCCGCCGACACACACACACATCGGCTGTAACATGGTCACCAGCCGGTCACACAGGCCGCCGACACGCACACATCGGCTGTAACATCGTCACCCCCAACATCATCACCAGCCGGTCACACAGGCCGCCGACACACACATCGGCTGTAACATGGTCACCCCCAACATCATCACCGGGGCCGGTCACACAGGCCGCCGACACACACACTTCGGCTGTAACATCGTGACCCCCAACATCATCACCGGGGCAGGTCACACAGGCCGCCGACACACACACGTCGGCTGTAACATGGTCACCAGCCGGTCACACAGGCCGCCGACACACACACATCGGCGGTAACATCGTCACCCCCAACATCGTCACCAGCCGGTCACACAGGCTGCCGACACGCACACATCGGCTGTAACATGGTCACCCCCAACATCGTCACCAGCCGGTCACACAGGCCGCCGACACACACACATCGGCTGTAACATCGTCACCGGGGTCGGTCACAGGCCGCCGACACACACACATCGGCTGTAACATCGTCACCAGCCGGCCACCACGAGCCTGTCCCCAACATCGTCACCAGCCGGTCACACAGGCCGCCTCCAACATCGTCACCAGCCGGTCACCACGAGCTTGCCCCCTGCCCTCTGGCCTCTGCAGGTGGTCAAGCTCGCACCTCTCCATATAGGTGGCCTCGGTACATCAGTCGTGAAAATCGCATCTTGCAGTGAAAAAAGGAACATATATGACACTTTGTCTAATTAGAAGCATCATTTACAACATCATTATGAAATGTTCTCGACATCTTCACACAGCATCCCTACAAGACGCACGCAAAAGTAAAACGTTAGTACTTCAGTGTGTGAACAAGAAGCTATGTCAAGATGTCGGTAACACTTTTCAGCAAAGCCTTAAAAATGTGTCTGATTACATAAAATATAATTTTATGTTCCCTTTACACTGAAAGATATGATGCTGTTCTGAAAGAATGTTGAGAGAAGTTGGAGGTCGAATTTCCTGAGCAAGTCAGTGGTTTCTGGCATCCAAAAAGGTGTCTGTAATGAAGGAAATACACTTAAAATGAGTTCATCAAAATAATATTGGCGACCAGGAACATGGACAAGCTTAGCAGCGGAGGTGCACCACGAATGTTGATGACTGCACACATGGGTGCACTGAGAATGATAATATCGCCTGCAAACTGCGAAGGAGGGCTAGGTGTGTCGACTGACAAGCTCTGGTGGTGTTCGACTGTTCCTATTGACTGTGGCTGGTAGTGTATCGTACCTATGCGGTACGGCCTACCAGCAAAGTTTCTGTTTTTGTGAAGCCGGTACAGCTGAGAATGCTGTTCCATAGTACCTCCATGTCATGCAGTACGCAGTAAGAATAGGTACAAAGGAAAGGTTTCATCGGTATCTCCTCTGCAGTACGCAGCTTAGACATGGATGCTGACATAGACATAGCCATTGATATATGCATAGACATAGACATATTCTACGGCGGCTTCATGACACACATTTTCAGCACACTATGTCGTAAATAGTGTCGACATTAACATTTTCAACACACATTTTCAACGTAAATTTTCAATACCCGCATGTGAGGGGGGGGGAGGGGGCTGGCGGAATCCGTTTACCCCATCCTGGTTTTTAACCTTATCTTATAAACTGACAGGGATATTGTAATGAGATCTTGTGACTGTGCCGCAAGTCATCAGTGTACCCCGTGGAAAATTAATGTCTAAAATCCGTTAGTAAATATAGACACTGCGGGGTGCAAAATCGACCGACCCGCTGTAGATCGCCAATCTCGACCTCATGTGACCCTGAAGGTGTTGACGCTCATCAAATTTATACTGCAGATAACTCACTGCAATCGTAATTTATCATCCCAATTTGTGCGGCGGAACTGGCAACTAGAGACCCCATGGCGATCTGAAGCCGCCTGACTATGCCGGGACGGCAGCGCCTTACCCCGCGAGGCTACCACAAGCAAGCCTGCTGACGAGGCGCCTGAGGTGTTCCAGCGCCGCACCCCGCGCTGCTACCACAAGTAAACACGCTGACGAGGCGCTGAGCGCCCGAGGTGTTCCAGCGCCGCACCCGCGAGGCTACCACAAGTAAGCACGCTGACGAGGCGACGGAGGTGTTCCAACGCCGCACCCCGCGCTGTTAACACAAGTAAACACGCTGACAAGGCGACGGAGGTGTTCCAACTCCTCACCCGCGAGGCTACCACAAGTAAACACGCTGACAAGGCGACGGAGGTGTTCCAACTCCTCACCCGCGAGGCTACCACAAGTAAACACGCTGACGAGGCGACGGAGGTGTTCCAACTCCTTACTCGCGAGGCTACCACAAGTAAGCACGCTGACGAGGCGACGGAGGTGTTCCAACGCCGCACCCCGCGCTGTTAACACAAGTAAACACGCTGACAAGGCGACGGAGGTGTTCCAACTCCTCACCCGCGAGGCTACCACAAGTATGCACACTGACGAGGCGCCGGAGGTGTTCCAGCGCCTTACTCGCGAGGCTACCACAAGTAAACACGCTGACAAGGCGACGGAGGTGTTCCAACTCCTCACCCGCGAGGCTACCACAAGTAAACACGCTGACGAGGCGACGGAGGTGTTCCAACTCCTTACTCGCGAGGCTACCACAAGTAAGCACGCTGACGAGGCGACGGAGGTGTTCCAACGCCGCACCCCGCGCTGTTAACACAAGTAAACACGCTGACAAGGCGACGGAGGTGTTCCAACTCCTCACCCGCGAGGCTACCACAAGTAAACACGCTGACAAGGCGACGGAGGTGTTCCAACTCCTCACCCGCGAGGCTACCACAAGTAAACACGCTGACGAGGCGACGGAGGTGTTCCAACTCCTTACTCGCGAGGCTACCACAAGTAAACACGCTGACGAGGCGACGGAGGTGTTCCAACTCCTCACTCGCGAGGCTACCACAAGTAAACACGCTGACAAGGCGACGGAGGTGTTCCAACTCCTCACCCCGCGAGGCTACCACAAGTAAACACGCTGACAAGTTGGTCCACAGTGGACCGGCGTTGATACTGCACGCACCACAGCGTCACGCAATGGATAGTCCGGCAGTTATATGTTGGGAATGTTTTCCCCTGCTGTTGCTGATCATCATCTTGTTATATGGTTTCGTCCACCAACGATCCTGCGTCAAAAATATTTTCCGGCAGCCATTCCACAGGCATCTGGACGAAGGGAGGATTTGAGGCTTTTCGCTGTTCTTTGTCTTGCTGTTCTGCACTGAAGATTCGTAGCATTGCAAGAAGACAATCAAGCTAGACATTTGTTCTTGCCCTTTCCGTCCTTTGGACAATCTTTTCCATTCTTAGCTTTAATATTGGCTCTGACGTCGGCTCAGGCGGTGCCCCATTTAATAATGCACTTGCAACGCAACGAGATCAATAAGGTGGCGATTACATTAGCATTTCCAATTTTGCATTGTGCACAACGAAGCGCAAAACAACGTCGCAGAGTCGGTCATTTACAGCTGTCTTCACGGTTCTGCACCTCTCTGCACGTGGTTGACGTACGGTGACGTACGGTGACGTACGGTGACGCATGGTGACGCATGGTGACGCATGGTGACGTACGGTGACGTACGGTGACGCACGGTCACGGCAGATTTTATTCAGGTTTGAGCTAATAGCCTGCTGCAAATGAATCACCGATATTGTCTTAATTGTCCTTGTTTATTCGCATTTGTTGAAAAGAAAGTGTTTACAACTGCAAGCTGAGTGGTCTTGACCGATCTTGTGAGATAAATACATGCAATTTTTGCTATTTCTACTTCTATTTAATTTGTGTTTCTTTTAGGCACGCACATTTCTAAGCTCACATCAGTTTTACACCTAGCTTAGCAATGTTTTCCGCGGTTAAGTATCTGTCTAACCCACCTAGCCTTAGTGCCACATGTTGCAACCAAAAGAAGGCCAAGTGAAACTTACCTTCTACATCTCGCTTAACTTGAGATGCAAATTAATTGCTCTCCTTCGGTTCAGTTGCAATATACGGACACCACTTTAGAATTGCGCTTGAACACCACTTTATAATCCATATAAATGTACGCCTAATATTATCAACAAATCACGGTATATAAAGTTCCAGGAGGAAAACAAACAGTCCAACAGTAGTCACGGCAACATGATTCCGCCAGAATATGTTGGAATTATTCGACTCCATCGGCACGGTGGCGGGCAGACACGGACGCAGGTCTGTACAGACACGGACGCATCCCTCTAGACACGGACGGAGATCTGTACAGACACGGACGGAGGTCTGTACAGACACGGACGGAGGTCTGACACGGACACGGACGGAGGTCTGTACAGACACGGACGGAGGTCTGTACAGACACGGACGGAGGTCTGACACGGACACGGACGGAGGTCTGCACAAACACAGGCGGAGGTCTGTACAGACACGGACGGAGGTCCGCACGGACACGGACGGAGGTCTGTACAGACACGGACGGAGGTCTGTACAGACACGGACGGAGGTCTGTACAGACACGGACGGAGGTCTGCACGGACACGGACGGAGGTCTGTACAGACACGGACGGAGGTCTGTACAGACACGGACGGAGGTCTGTACAGACACGGACGGAGGTCTGCACGGACACGGACGGAGGTCTGTACAGACACGGACGGAGGTCTAACACGGACACGGACGAAGGTCTGTACGGACACGGACGGAGGTCTATACGGACACGGACACGGACGCATCCCGACACACACGGACGTGTTCCGACAGACACGGACGCGTCCCGACACACACGGACGCGTTCCGACAGACACGGATGTGTCCCAACAGACACGGACGCGTCCCGACAGACACGGATGTGTCCCGACAGACACGGACGTGTCCCGACATACACGGACGCGTCCCGACAGACACGGATGCGTCCCGACAGACACGGACGCGTCCCGACAGACACGGACGCGTCCCGACAGACACGGACGTGTCCCGACAGACACGGACGTGTCCACAGACACGGACGTGTCCCGACAGACACGGACGTGTCCCGACGACCGACAGACACGGACGTGTCCCGAGACGTCCCGACAGACACGGACGCGTCCCGACAGACACGGACGTGTCCCAACAGACACGGACGCGTCCCGACAAACACGGACGCGTCCCGACAGACACGGACGTGTCCCGACAGACACGGACGCGTCCCGACAGACACGGACGTGTCCCGACAGACACGGACGCGTCCCGACAGACACGGACGTGTCCCGACAGACACGGACGTGTCCCGACAGACACGGACGCGTCCCGACAGACACGGATGCGTCCCGACATACACGGACGCGTCCCGACAGACACGGACGCGTTCCGACAGACACGGACGCGTCCCGACAGACACGGACGTGTCCCGACAGACACGGACGCGTCCCGACAAACACGGACGTGTCCCGACAGACACGGACGTGTCCCGACAGACACGGACGCGTCCCGACAGACACGGACGCGTCCCGACAGACAGCGCAGCCAGCTGAGCCGCCCAAAAGCCGTCTTTGCGTGCTTCTTGTTGCGTCACGCTCTTTTTGGATTGTGCGATCATTGCGACGGATGAAAATGCGTGAATTTCGTGAACTAAAAACAACAGGCGCTGTTTATAGTGATGCATGCATACTGATTTGATTCTTGACACGAACAAATCATCGCGAAGCAATTGGGATAGGTGAAGGAGTGGTGCCGAGCGGACAAGCACACCATCACGGAGTGGTGCCGAGCAGACAAGCACACCATCACGGAGTGGTGCCGAGCAGACAAGCACACCATCACGGAGTGGTGCCGAGCGGACAAGCACACCATCACGGAGTGGTGCCGAGCAGACAAGCACACCATCACGGAGTGGTGCCGAGCGGACAAGCACACCATCACGGAGTGGTGCCGAGCGGACAAACACACCATCACGGAGTGGTGCCGAGCGGACAAACACACCATCACGGAGTGGTGCCGAGCAGACAAGCACACCATCACGGAGTGGTGCCGAGCGGACAAACACACCATCACGGGTGGTGCCGAGCGGACAATCACGCTATCACGGAGTGGTGCCGAGCGGACAAGTGCACAGTCGCGGAGTGGTGCCGAGCGGACAAACACACCATCACGGAGTGGTGCCGAGCGGACAAACACACCATCACGGAGTGGTGCCAAGCGGACAAGCACACCATCACATCTCGTCCAGGACAACGGACTACCTCTGGTAAGTAGCCAACGCTCAGACGCATCGCAACAAACACATTGTGGGAACATTTCGTGTCGGCATGGCTCACTGCCACGCCGTCTCCGCCCAGGATCGACACCACTCCAGCTGAGAATGACGGCAATGTCAAGCTACTTCCCGTATCCGCAGAGCACGGCCGAGAACCTCGTGCTGGGCGGCATCTTGTTATTGTACAAGCCCGCTGGCAGATCATTGACCCCAGTAATGGGAAGCATAGCGTGATCCAAAAGCAAGTCCACGAAGCACAGCAAGCTCCGGGAGCACGCTCGTAGCATAACAAGGTCCGGGAGCACGCTCCGTAGCACAACAAGGTCCGGGAGCACGCTCCGTATCATAACAAAGTCCGGAGCACGCTCCGTATCATAACAAGGTCCGGGAGCACGCTCCGTACCATAACAAGGTCCGGGAACACGCTCTATATCATAGCAAGGCCCGGGAGCACGCTCCGTATCATAACAAGCTCCGAGAGCACGCTCCATATCATAACAAAGTCCGGGAGCACACATTCTGGTGGTTCAGTAGGCTTCTGGATCGAGCATGGTGGTGCTGCGTTTGACAGGCTGGCACTGTTCACAGACGAGCCGCAGTCAGCATATGGCTGGGGAGAATCCGACAGGCCCCTGCAACATCCATCGCTTAGCCAATGTCATCATTCTGAGCTGTTCATCAACTTTCCGTCACGGAAACATTACGCATTTGGAACAGTCCTGACCACCAGCGGTCAAAACGACCTGGTCGCATGTCGATCGATGCGATCGACGCGATCGACAAGGCCAGTTGGATCATACTGCCATCTGCAACGTCAGACTGGTCAGGTGTAACTGGCAGCTGGGTGTCTCTCTCCGTGTCCCGTGTCCTGTGTCCCATGTCCCGTGTCTCGTGTCTCGTGTCCCGTGTCCCGTGTTCCGTGTCCCGTGTCCCGTGTCCCGTGTCCCGTGTCCCGTGTCCCGTGTCCCATGTCCCATGTCCCGTGTCCCGTGTCCCGTGTCCCGTGTCCCGTGTCTCGTGTCTCGTGTCTCGTGTCTCGTGTCTCGTGTCCCGTGTCCCGTGTCTCGTGTCTTGTGTCTTGTGTCCCGTGTCTCGTGTCTCGTGTCTCGTGTCCCGTGTCCGGTGCCCCGTGTCCCGGGTCCCGGCGGCTCTGAGACAACGCTTCCACATCTCAGTGGCGTAGTGTTCCCGTGTCGTCCCAGTAATCCTTTGTCTCTGTGTGTCTGTCCCTTGTCGTCTCCTTGTCTCTGTGTATCTGTACCTCCGTAGCTCCGGGTCCATGTCGCTTCGTGTGTACATAGTTTCGTGTTTCTGTTTGCCCGTCCCCCCCCCCTCTCTCTCTCTCTCTCTCCATCTCCCTCTGTCTCTTCCTTCCTCAGTTATCAAGCTGTAATACATCGTCATGTTAATGCAATTGTTATTTCACATTTGCAGATACGTCAGTTTAAGTGGCAGATCACCTATACACAAGTTTCCGATATTTTAGCGGAAGACGAATCACGCAGCATACGTACATAATCACCACGCTCCTGTTTGCGCTACTGTGCCTTTTGTAACTTCTATACGGTTAACATATACATCAAGGGCTTAGGCTTCATTAGGCTTAGGCGAGCTTAGGCTTCATGCACCATATCACGATGACATTCTGATGAAGATGAATTATCTTGAAGCTGTTAATTTTATGTAACTGAATCCAGCATGATCCATTTTTAAAGCAAATTCGAAGCCAACAGGAAAAACCTCGAATCGTCGCTGGAAAGAATACAGGGAGGAATAGGACTATTGAAAAAGCACCAGAGGTCGGCGGATAACAGAAATACAAACAATAATTTACGACTACACTCCTGCACTGAAACATGCATTTAAATGTACTAGTTGCATACTGAACCTCTGGGAACATCTTACGCACTGACGCACATGAATAGAGGGTACAAATATTGGGATTTTAGAACACAAATGAAGACCTGAAGTTCCAATCTTTGTCATGAGTCCACACTGTGAGTGTTGTGACATTCTGAAAATACGAATGCATAAATTTCGTCACAACAGTTCGTTTTCATAATCTCGCGAGAAAGCGGACAGTAATCTTCCGAGATCTTAGTGGAGGGGGAGGGGGAGAATTGGTCCCTCACGTCACAGCAGTGGGACAGAATTACCAGAGGATGGACGGAACAGGGTCAAAACCGATATATCCCGGCCGTGTTTCTTGCAATAAAATACCCAGAATCCATGACAAATATTGATTAGATGGAGCTCTTAGAACAATAGCGTAAGCTGGGTATTTATTTGATATCAATTGCTTTTTACGTTTTTTGAATGCTTATGAAAATGGCCTGTGGTTACATATAATCAGCGCCGATGGAAAGCATTACTTGTTCTGCGAGCAATTTGAAATTCATCCTTTGACCACAGATACTTGCAACTCGGAATCAGAATTATATGGCTCAGTGCAGAAAGTGCAACCCTATATCACCCTTTTGCATCTACGGCCAACCAGTGATTCAAATGCCATCAACCTGACAGGACTCGGAACAGCTTTTCCAGCAATTCCATCATGCTCTATTGCTTGAGCTCGAGATTACAGCGAGTGCATGTTTTCACGGTGCGACCAATACCACCAAGCTGATGCACTCCTTTTCGCACTCGCACCTTTCACACACTGCACAGAGCATGTGAAGAATACAACTTCTGGCACAAGTATGACTGACATTCAGGCCAGCCGTGGCTGTGTCATTCGTGTAAGCTCCTGTTTCAATTTGAAATGGTGGTACGAGGGTGGGCGGCCTTCTGCCGGCTTTGATTCACGCAGCGCAACAAGCCTACATGCATTTGCTTACTGACATCTTGTAATGCATCAACTACCATTATGGAATAAGATATCAATGGCTTTCGCGTTTTGTGTTCATACAAGTGGCATAGGTGAATTTTAGAACTTCGCCTGTGCCACTAGTATGCTGCTTAATTTACATTTGTGTAATTTCAAGCAATTTCAATTTGTGTAATAATTTCGAGTTAGTTTCGCTGAACAAGTCTTCAACTTAGATACATTTTCAGTTCAAGACGCCCCAAAAACTAAATGACAACTTATATAATGAACAAGCTAAGAATCCTAACAGCCAAGAAGTAGCTTAGCATTGGAAGAAAAGACAAGCAATACAATTAATTTCATGCTTAAAATGCGCACGGCAAATGAGCAGAGCAAGGGAGCAATGCAAGGTCACTCAATGATAACGACTTAGAACAGCGCTACCCATGAGCCCCACAAGTGATGGTAGAAATATAATTTGAACGGCAATTGAACGAAGCGAAGTCTAGAAACTCATCTTCATCATAGTCACGATTATAGGTAACATTAATGCCCTTCATTGTGCTCCAACATTTGTTCGGTGTCTCTACCCACTTACCTACTTCGTGACGGAGGGGCTAATAATGACCAGCATGATCAAACCTCTGCCAGGAATGTCCATATTCATATAAGGCAGCACCCTTCATAGTACTTAGCATCCCTGAATGAAAGCGAAGATATTGATAACCTGGCGCATCCTTCCCGCTGTTCAACAGTGTGCTACATGCTCATTAAGCTGTGTTCCTGACGAAGTAATCATACTTACTACAAATATACAGCTGATTGAGTGAAAGCCTGTGTGTTGCATCCAGTAGCATCACTACTAACACCATTGGTTATTCATTTCACAACCCAGCCAAAGAAAGCACTCCATCACGCCACCAACTATCACACTCAAAACTCACTTGGGCCGCATTTGTCCAGCTGGTGTCCGATGTCCAGGTGCCGAGACTGCCGATGACCGCCACCGACCTACTCACCGTGATGGTGTCCGATGCCCAGGTGCCGAGGCTGCCGATGACCGCCACCGACCTACTCACCGTGATGGTGTCCGATGCCCAGGTGCCGAGGCTGCCGATGACCCCCATCGACCTACTCACCGTGCTGGTGTCCGATGCCCAGGTGCCGAGGCTGCCGATGACCCCCACCGACCTACTCACCGTGATGGTGTCCGATGTCCAGGTGCCGAGGCTGCCGATGACCGCCACCGACCTACTCACCGTGATGGTGTCCGATGTCCAGGTGCCGAGGCTGCCGATGACCGCCACCGACCTACTCACCGTGCTGGTGTCCGATGCCCAGGTGCCGAGGCTGCCGGTGACCCCCCACCGACCTACTCACCGTGCTGGTGTCCGATGTCCAGGTGCCGAGGCTGCCGGTGACCCCCCACCGACCTACTCACCGTGATGGTGTCCGATGCCCAGGTGCCGAGGCTGCCGATGACCCCCATCGACCTACTCACCGTGATGGTGTCCGATGTCCAGGTGCCGAGGCTGCCGATGACCCCCCACCGACCTACTCACCGTGATGGTGTCCGATGCCCAGGTGCCGAGACTGCCGATGACCCCCATCGACCTACTCACCGTGATGGTGTCCGATGTCCAGGTGCCGAGGCTGCCGATGACCGCCACCGACCTACTCACCGTGATGGTGTCCGATGTCCAGGTGCCGAGGCTGCCGATGACCCCCATCGACCTACTCACCGTGCTGGTGTCCGATGCCCAGGTGCCGAGGCTGCCGGTGACCCCCCATCGACCTACTCACCGTGATGGTGTCCGATGCCCAGGTGCCGAGGCTGCCGATGACCCCCACCGACCTACTCACCGTGCTGGTGTCCGATGTCCAGGTGCCGAGGCTGCCGGTGACCCCCCACCGACCTACTCACCGTGATGGTGTCCGATGCCCAGGTGCCGAGACTGCCGATGACCCCCCACCGACCTACTCACCGTGCTGGTGTCCGATGCCCAGGTGCCGAGACTGCCGATGACCGCCACCGACCTACTCACCGTGATGGTGTCCGATGTCCAGGTGCCGAGGCTGCCGATGACCCCCATCGACCTACTCACCGTGATGGTGTCCGATGCCCAGGTGCCGAGACTGCCGATGACCCCCCACCGACCTACTCACCGTGCTGGTGTCCGATGTCCAGGTGCCGAGACTGCCGATGACCCCCCACCGACCTACTCACCGTGATGGTGTCCGATGTCCAGGTGCCGAGACTGCCGATGACCCCCATCGACCTACTCACCGTGCTGGTGTCCGATGCCCAGGTGCCGAGACTGCCGATGACCCCCATCGACCTACTCACCGTGATGGTGTCCGATGTCCAGGTGCCGAGGCTGCCGGTGACCGCCACCGACCTACTCACCGTGATGGTGTCCGATGTCCAGGTGCCGAGACTGCCGATGACCCCCACCGACCTACTCACCGTGATGGTGTCCGATGTCCAGGTGCCGAGACTGCCGATGACCCCCATCGACCTACTCACCGTGATGGTGTCCGATGCCCAGGTGCCGAGGCTGCCGATGACCGCCACCGACCTACTCACCGTGATGGTGTCCGATGTCCAGGTGCCGAGACTGCCGATGACCCCCATCGACCTACTCACCGTGATGGTGTCCGATGTCCAGGTGCCGAGGCTGCCGGTGACCGCCACCGACCTACTCACCGTGATGGTGTCCGATGCCCAGGTGCCGAGACTGCCGATGACCCCCATCGACCTACTCACCGTGATGGTGTCCGATGCCCAGGTGCCGAGACTGCCGATGACCCCCATCGACCTACTCACCGTGATGGTGTCCGATGCCCAGGTGCCGAGACTGCCGGTGACCCCCCACCGACCTACTCACCGTGATGGTGTCCGATGCCCAGGTGCCGAGGCTGCCGATGACCCCCATCGACCTACTCACCGTGATGGTGTCCGATGTCCAGGTGCCGAGGCTGCCGATGACCGCCACCGACCTACTCACCGTGATAGTGTCCGATGTCCAGGTGCCGAGACTGCCGATGACCCCCATCGACCTACTCACCGTGATGGTGTCCGATGCCCAGGTGCCGAGACTGCCGATGACCCCCATCGACCTACTCACCGTGATGGTGTCCGATGCCCAGGTGCCGAGACTGCCGATGACCCCCATCGACCTACTCACCGTGATGGTGTCCGATGTCCAGGTGCCGAGGCTGCCGATGACCGCCACCGACCTACTCACCGTGATGGTGTCCGATGTCCAGGTGCCGAGGCTGCCGATGACCCCCATCGACCTACTCACCGTGATGGTGTCCGATGTCCAGGTGCCGAGACTGCCGATGACCCCCATCGACCTACTCACCGTGCTGGTGTCCGATGCCCAGGTGCCGAGACTGCCGATGACCGCCACCGACCTACTCACCGTGATGGTGTCCGATGCCCAGGTGCCGAGGCTGCCGATGACCGCCACCGACCTACTCACCGTGATGGTGTCCGATGTCCAGGTGCCGAGGCTGCCGATGACCCCCATCGACCTACTCACCGTGATGGTGTCCGATGCCCAGGTGCCGAGGCTGCCGGTGACCGCCATCGACCTACTCACCGTGATGGTGTCCGATGCCCAGGTGCCGAGGCTGCCGGTGACCCCCCACCGACCTACTCACCGTGCTGGTGTCCGATGTCCAGGTGCCGAGGCTGCCGATGACCCCCATCGACCTACTCACCGTGATGGTGTCCGATGCCCAGGTGCCGAGGCTGCCGATGACCGCCACCGACCTACTCACCGTGATGGTGTCCGATGCCCAGGTGGTGGACGAACATGACGTCACCAGTGCGGCGAGCCACCACCACCAGCAGCAGCACGCAGACGGCGGCCAGCACCAGACATAGCAGGGCCAGCACCTTCTCCAGGCTGCTGCGACTCGTCCAGATCGAGCGGCCCTGGCGGCCAGGCTGGGTCACCGTCACAGGCGGTCAGACTGGGTCACCGTCACAGGAGGTCAGACTGGGTCACCGTCACAGGCGGTCAGATTGGGTCACCGTCACAGGGGGTCAGGCTGGGTCACGGTCACAGGAGGTCAGACTGGGTCACGGTTACAGGAGATCAGACTGTACGGAGGTCGCAGGCGGTCGGACTGGGTCACGGTCACAGGCGGTCAGACTGGGTCACCGTCACAGGAGGTCAGACTGGGTCACCGTCACAGGCGGTCAGACTAGGCCGAGGTCGCGGGTGGTCAGACTGGGGCGAGGTTATGGGTGGTCAGGCTAGATCACGGCCAGAGTGGGAAGCGGACAGTCTGGGACACAACCACACGAAGAGGCGGGCTTAAGCACGGTACAAGTTACATACTTGTAACTTCTACCGTCCCGCCTGTGCACCCGTGCTGTGTAAATGCCGGTTTTGACGGCCCAGCTCGAGTTAACGAGGCGGTCTGCTGACCAACCACGGGGCACGGGGTCACGGGTGGCCACCTGTGAGTGGCTCACGTGCATTGCACGCCCCAACTTGTGAGTGGCTGACGTTCGCTACACGCGCCAGCTGCACTCGTGTACAACTGGTGTACACGGTTCGGTACAAGGTCTCAAAATGCTCAGAGGACAACACACACACACACACACACACACTTTTTGAAAGCTGATCATGTGCTGATTACGAATGTTTTATATTTATCAAAGTCAATGGAACTTGTTTAAGAGTGCTATTGTTCGATTTTGCAATTGCTTCAATTGACTGGATTGGATGTTTAAATTATGGCTATATGGCTGTCGTTTTTGGAATCGGTCATTTCCTCAAAGTGCCGTTGGCGATGATCAGCATGTCGCGCCACCTTGGACCCCTCACAGTGGGCGCAATAATGCACAAGACCCTGATCATTCGTGTCTGGAATTACGGCATACTTTCAGTCGGATATCCCCGTATAATCAGCCGTAACGACATAGCGGTTGAGATGTCATCCCGGAGACATAGCCTACGTAGGTAATATTTTATTAGGTAACGGTTGTATTATAAAATGTTGTATTAAATCGTATTGAGTATGCATTTTAGTCCAGCATGAAGGTACTGAGAACGTTGTAGCCGTATCGGAATTGTTGGAATGTGTATACATTTG